>AYLM01002878.1:0-16058 GCA_001625345.1 Cairneyella variabilis
TCTCGATAACTTTGGCAAGACTATACAAAATCAGAGCTTCCGACCAACCGGGTTCTTAAATCAGCCACCAACAGTCCTGCGTGGGGCTATAAGTGGACTCAAGGCACAGTATGAGAGCGACGGCCACCAACTTGAAGAGGCTATTAATGGCATTCTCGAGAAGAAGCCAAGACTACAGAAGAAGTACAAGCGACCGGACGCAAGTAGCGATAGGTTGTATCAAAGCGGAGTCACTCATCCTCCGAATGACGGAGGAAGCTGCGCGGCAGTCTGTGGCGATGACTCATCAAACTTGATACTACGACTTGAGCGGACCGAAGACGAGGATAATCCCACTATTCACTACGGCCTGATTGCTTCGGCGGATCAGTTGATAAAGGACGCTTTGGTTCGGGATACACTTGCATTAGAAAAGACGTTCTGTGTTTTGAAATGGAAGCGGCAGGGTTAATGAACCACTTTCCCTGTCTGGTTATTCGTGGTATATGCGACTACTCGGACTCCCACAAGAACAAGGAGTGGCAAGGGTATGCAACGATGGCCGCGGCTGCGTACGCGAAGGATCTATTATGTCGAATCCCTCCAAATAGGGTCGAGGCTGAGAAGAAGATTAGCGAGATCCTCACTGGTTAGTTAGCGCTCAATCTCTAGATAACAGAAATTTAATTCTTCGCATCTATAACAGACGTTCAAGGAGGCCTTAACGAGCTTCTCTGCGTACAGCACGATCAAGCAGACAAGGCCATTCTTGATTGGCTTACTCCAATTGAATACGCTCCCCAACAGAATGACTACATCAGGAGGCGACAACTAGGAACTGGCCAATGGCTTCTCGATTCCTCAGAATATCAGGGATGGCTGAAGTCCACCGAACAGACGCTGTTCTGCCCGGGGATTCCAGGGGCGGGAAAAACGATTCTTACGTCAATCGTAGTCGGCGACCTCACTTCAAAATATCTTAATGACTCGGAGACTGGTATAGCATACATCTACTGCAACTTCCGACGCAAAGATGAGCAGAAGATCGACGACTTGCTGGCGAGTCTGCTAAGGCAGTTGACCGAGAGACAGTCTTCCCTGCCAGAGAGCTTAAAAGATCCGTATGATCGACACAAGATCCAGCGGACGCGACCATCATTCGAGGAAGTATCCAAAACTCTCCACTCCGTGGCTGGCATGTGTTCGAGAGTCTTCATTATCGTTGACGCACTTGATGAATGCCAAATAACCCATGGCTGTCGAACGAGATTCCTAACGGAGATCTTCGACCTCCAAGCCAAGACGGGAGCAAATGTCTTTGCAACCTCGAGATTCTTCCCTGAGATTACTGAGACCTTCAATGGGAGCACGTCATTAGAGATCCGCGCCCACGATGAAGATGTGCGAAAATATCTAGACGGCCGCATATCACAATCAACTTCAAAGCTCTTAAAGACCTATCATGAGGAAGTCAGCGCCGAGATCACAAGAGCAGTTGATGGAATGTACGATCTTCTCATATCCCATTTAATAGAAAATTAAACTAATGTTCGCCTAGGTTTCTCCTCGCACAACTCCACTTCGACTCAATTGAAACAAAGATAACACTCGACAAAGTCAAAAAAGCCTTGAAAAGCCTTCCGACCGGGTCTGAAGCGTATAACCGCACGTATGAAGACGCTATGGAGCGAATCAACGGCCAGGTCGTAGATTTTCAGGAACTTGCCAATGGAGTTTTATCATGGATCACGTGCACTAGGAGGCCTCTAACTACATCCGAACTCCAACATGCTCTTGCCGTCGAGAAGGGCGATTCTGAACTAAACAAAGAAAACATTCCACAAATCGAAGACATAGTCTCGGTGTGCGCTGGATTAGTCACGGTAGATGAAGAAAGCAATATTATCCGCTTAGTCCACTACACAACACAAGAATACTTCGAGCGGACACAAAGCCATTGGTTCCCAGATGCGGCGTCTAATATTATAATAATCTGCGTTACATACCTCTCATTCAGTGTCTTTGACAGAGGATTTTGTCGAACAGATAAGGAGTTTGAGGAGCGGCTGCGGTCAAATCAGCTCTATGATTACGCCGCACACAACTGGGGACATCATGCTCGCAATGCTTCGGCCTTAGGCCAGGAAGCCATACACTTTCTAGGGTGTAAGGCGAAGGTAGAGGCGTCGAGCCAAGCACTAATAGCCGTCAAGCAGTACTTGGGGCATTCAAATTACAGCCAAGAAGTCCCAAGGCAAATGACAGGCCTTCACTTGGCGGCATACTTCGGGGCTCAGGGAGCAGCAAATACCCTCCTTAGACATGGGCAGAGTCTGGATTTGAGAGATAGCTACGGTCGGACACCGCTATTATGGGCAGCTCAGAGCGGGTACGAGGCGGTAGTCCAGCTGCTACTCGATAAGGGCGCTGACCTTGAGTCGAAAGATAACGACGGCCGGACGCCGCTATCACAAGCAGCCCGAAGCGGGCACGAGGCGGTAGTCCAGCTATTGCTCGATAAGGGCGCTAACCTCGAGTCGAAAGATAATGACGGCAGGACGCCGCTATCACAAGCAGCCCGGAGCGGACACAAGGCGATGGTCCAGCTGCTACTCGATAAGGGCGCTAACCTCGAGTCGAAAGACACGTAATCTTACTATGGCCAGACACCGCTATTATGGGCGGCCAAGAATGGGCACGAGGCGGTGGTCAAGCTGCTACTCGATAAGGGCGCTAACCTCGAGTCGAAAGACACGTACTATGGCCAGACACCGCTATTATGGGCGGCCGAGAAGGGGCGCGAGGCGGTGGTCAAGCTGCTGCTCGCGACGGAGAGGGTCCTCGCCGACTTGAAGGATCAGGACGGTCGGACGCCGCTGTCGCTCGCCGCCGCGGAAGGCCACGAGGGCGTAGTCAAGCTGCTGCTCGAGAGTGGCCAAGTCGTTGTCGATGCGAAGGATGAGAAAGATCTAACACCACTATCGTGGGCTGCCCAGAACGGACACGAGACCGTCGTCAAGCTGCTACTCGATAAAGGCGCGGATATGGGTATAGAGAACAGAAGTGGATGGACTACTATACAACTAGCAGCACTTAATAGTCATGAAGGGTTAGAAGAGCT
Organism: Cairneyella variabilis; assembly: GCA_001625345.1. NCBI lineage: Eukaryota > Fungi > Ascomycota > Leotiomycetes > Helotiales > Cairneyella > Cairneyella variabilis. The sequence goes on from AYLM01002878.1 coordinate 3,101, forward strand.
TTTGGTGATATATGGGGCATCAAGGCCAGAAGACCTTTACGGGCTTCAAAAACTGTTTTGTGAAGCAACATAGCCCATAATTCATTTTATTATTATGACTTTGATAAAGAGGTGTTTGGGGAGCTAATGTTTATATAGGGTGGGCTACAGAATATTGCCATCAAGTCTATAGTGGTGACAAATGCTTAATATTCTAGGTGAAATGTTCTAGCAGGCTGTAACGGTCCTGTTGATCGTTGGGGTCTTTAGTAGAGGCAGGGACGAGGTGACGAGGTGATCACTTGTGAGAGTGGAATAGTTACTGAGCGTAAGGAATGCTTATTTGAGTTGAGCATGAAGCTCCTATCTACAGAGGAAACACACACAAAAGATCCCAAGTGTCCATCACGTGACCATTGCTCTAGCCTCGCTAAGCCCCTGGAGGGTTCTCTATGGCACGTACTCCGTGCCTGAGCCTCAGGTCCTCAGGTTGGTTTGTAACGTAGGTTCACTTGCTATCTCCCTCCATTAACGAGCAAACCCTTTACCTGCCCTATAATAGCTTTAACTTTCAGCTACCATATACATAGTTGGCGGTATAAGTAGATTCGAGTAGAAAGTCGATTTAAGCTTTTAGCTAGTCTAGGGGATCTGACATAGTCTGTGCCATCGGAAAATTAATGTACAACGTAAGCATCTCGGCTATACCAACTTTTAATTGGCGTAAACGTTAGCGATGCAAAATTTGGGTTTAAAACTTAGCTTTTCAACTAGACTTGATCAACAACTCAACAATCAAATGCGAAGCGCATAGTGCGACGCCGGGAACTCGTAAAAGAGAATGTCTGGTCCTACAGTCACCTGGTCATACGGTAACGTGATTCAGAAGTGCGGGGCAATGCGGGGAAGCTCTGGCTGTCGCCAAATCTGCAGCTAGTGTAAAACTTATCTAACGTTTCAGAACCTGCCTTCTAAGTATAATTCCTGCCCTGATTTAAACACTTAGAACTTGCTTGTGCTCACTATAAGAACTATTGAGCTGGGGCCATAAGGGGACACGAACCGCGGGATACACACACGCAACAGGAGATGCACGCCCGCTTACGTGCACCATTCTTCGTAGCCCGGAATTTATCGATAGATTAGGCCCCTCTATGAACCGCACGTGAGGTTACTGCACCTGAATGAGGAAGAATCTGTGGCGTTTCAGAGCTGAACGATCATCTTGCTTCGGGCATGGCAAAGGCCCGCCCAAAAACCGGCCGCGAAGCCTCCCCCAGAAGTGACATCAATCTCCTGGGTTCATCCTCTCACAGTATTTTCAGCAGAAACATACGGATTCTGAAGCTATTTTGCACTGTTTTCACCCTCCCCACCCACTACCTCTATATGTAGATTATATCTCCTTCAATGGATGCGATGGCAGTTGGTAGAGCTTTCTAAGGCTATTTCCGAATGAGGTTAGCCTATGGAAGCTCTGCTAGGCGCTATTTGGCCAAGATAAGGGTTCCAGAACCACCCCGTGATCGTGATGGTAAAAGTTATATCTCTGCGCAAAACCACGTGGTTCACTGCCCTGCTCATTAATAGCCTTGGTTTACCACGCATATCCAGGTCACATCATTTCTCCCCACTCGGCCTTTCTTCTCTCCGCCCATTCTTGCGTCGGCTTTCATCCTTTACTTTTCTCTCCCTTTGCAGCTTCTTCAGGGCATCGGCGTGCGAAGCGCGCCTCCAGTTAGAGGCCGCAAAATGTTGGGAGGTCGCCAAGGTCTTTTTAGGATTAGGCTGGACAAATCAGGTGCCACAAGCCCCGGATGCCAAATTTGTTGTACGTCGCGATCTTCTTCACCGAATGTCAGTAACTAGGATGGTCTCCTCGCATGGCCGCAAATGTGCCTTCTATATTTGCCCCTTGCGACGTGCAACAAATATAATTTCGCTTTGACGTCCCCATGAGGGCACCAGCTCAATAAAAGTGCTGACAGTGGGCATATTGATCGAGGTGGCGGGATTTGGGATAGCAGGATGCAGTGACTTTTGACAGCTTCCTTTAGCCTGATGGTTTTGGTTTTGGGGGTTGCTCTGTCCATAAAATACGGATAGTCTGCGCCAGGGTCTGGAAAATGAGCCACGAATACGTTTCAGCCGCATCTGCTCAACAGCAGGGTCGTCAGGGTACCTCTGCGAATGGCCCTTGTTGGAATATTATAGGGCCTCAGGCCCTGTAGTAGGCTACAGTGAGTGCCTACAGGCAGTAGTAGGCTACAGCGATTGAGTCACAGGCCCTACAGGGCCCAAGGGCCCTATAAGTATAGGCTCCATATCCACTGTAAATAGTCAGTTCAAATTGAGTTGTTGCTTGCATCCCTATAGCCACACCCTGAAACGCAACAGCCCTCCCGCCTCCAACTTCTTCCCCTTGTTTCGCACTACCGTGCTGCCATCCAGTGGTGGTCTCGACTCGGAAATCTCGTCCATCTTCATAGTTGAAGCTTCAAACTAGGGCGCTGACTACCTTAGCTGGTAATCGCACCACTTTTTGCCGTTGTTGTGTTGCTCTTTCCGAATTGACAGGGACGCTCCTGGTCAACGTCACTGCCCTATGTCCTGGTTCCTGCTGTACGACAACAAATCATCCATAGGACGAACCTTCCCAAGGTTTTGTCTTGGCCTCTCTTGTCCTTCATAAACATCTGCTCCCCGCTTTCTTCTTTCCTTTCCATCCATCGACATCTCATCGACGTCAATCCTCAACCATCACTTTTTGGTCTCAGTTTGCCATCTCTGCACCTCTAATCCACCTCAATAATACACACTCTACCTTCTGCATTCTCCGAGACAACAGTCAAGACGTCTGACATCGAGAAGAGAACCAACGATGTGTTGCACGCCAATCCTAATGTCTTCCTCTACCCGGCCATGTCCGAAATCAACATCACCACTCACGGTTCCGACTGGTACTGGGCTGTCACTGCGGTCATGGCTGCCTCAACTCTTGCTTTCATCGGCATGAGCTTCACTGTCACTCGCAGTCAACGCATCTTCCACTACATCACTGCCGGTGTCACTCTCGTGGCTTCTATTGCCTACTTCACCATGGCATCCAACTTGGGCTACGCAGCCATCGTTGTCGAGTTCCAGCGAGGCAACCCCAAGGTCGCAGGCCTGTACCGTGAGATCTTCTACGTCCGGTACATCGTTTGGGTTGTTACCACAGTTAGTGTACTATTATGACCCATATTTGGCAGGTCCTAATTGTACCATAGCTTCTCCTTTTGGACTTGCTCTTGACTGCTGGTATGCCATGGCCAACAATCCTCTGGACTTTCCTTTGTGACGAGATCATGATCATCACTGGTCTCGTTGGCGCTCTCGTCGCCTCGTCTTACAAGTGGGGATATTTCGTCTTCGCCACCGTTGCCTTGTTCTTCATCTGCTACAACGTTGTGATCGTAGGCCGCCAGCACGCCAACCACTTCGGCGGCGAAATTAGCAGAACCTTCATGATGTGCGGTGTCTAGACCATGTTCCTTTAGTTTATCTACCCAATTGCCTGGGGACTTTCCGAGGGTGGCAACGTCATTGCTCCTGACTCCGAGGCTGTCTTCTACGGGTATTGTCGATCAATTTTCTCTCTTTTCTACTTCCCATGCGGTTAGTAAGCTTGCCGCTCTTGCTCAGGCGCTAATCGCCCTCGGCTCAGTCAACTCAGCTGAGTCGAATGAGCAACCTGAGCAACTCACCCGAGCACCCTGCATCCTGAGCATACTGAGCAAAATATATCGCATAGTTACGTGTTTTGACTTCTCGCACTTGATCTGACCTCCGTTCTGTCATGTTATTTTCGTTAAAAGGGGTCCCCAAGTGGACACTTTCCAAAATATACTTAATGCTTTTGTGTAGACCCCAAGGCAAGGCGCGTCGCCGTAGCGTCGATATGGTTGTTAAAGGTGTTCGTAGTCGTGCAACAAACTCGCGTGAGAACAAGCATGATTTCGAGAGTTGCAAGTATGCTGGAGTGTGACAAAAATGTATTTTGAGGCATTCGTTTTGGCTGGGAAAGGGGGTATGAATTTGGAAGAACTACAGCAACAGGGTGCAGTCAGATTTATGTTCGAACACGAAGCTTGCGGAAGATGTGGCACGTAACTGAGTTCCAAAACTTTCCAAAAGCCGGTTATCAGTCGCAGAGAACCTAAGAAATAGTCAGTGAAAAATGGATTCATTCGCTCGGATGCAGACTGACTTTTCCCACCCAAAGAGCATTCAAGTATGAGCCCGTCCTAGCTTCACCCACTGGGGCTACTAGTCACCAGCACTGCGCAGAAGCGCGAGCTCGACGCTGGTGGCCCTACTCGCTCTCCGCGATGCCGCTTCCAGCTTTCAGGTCCCTGCATACATGCTCTACAAAACCCAAGGCAAGCTAGCTAAGGCCGAGAAGATGTACATTCGGGCGCTGCAAGGCAAGGAGGAGGCATTTGGACCGGACCACACATCGACACTCTCAACGGTCAACAACCTAGGCAACCTCTACGCAAACCAAGGCAAGCTGGCGGAGGCGGAAGCGATGTACATTCAGGCACTGCAAGGCTACGAGGTGGCTCTTGGCCCAGAAGGTCCTTTATCATATCTACTGCTGATCACCATGTTCAGCTTTGGCGACCTCTTCTCGCGGACAGGCCGGAAAGACCTGGCCAGGAATATGTATACTCGGGCACTATCTGGATACAGAATCGTCCAGGGACCTTCCTCTAAGCATCCGTGTGTGGTTACTCTTTATAGTTCAGTAGATATTTGAGGTATCATAAGATTGCTTCGATAACTCCAATATATCAACCTCGGAACACCCAAGAAAGAAAGTATTCATTTCGAATTCTACTTTTCTGAGACTCCTAAGCGGAATCAACATATACATATACATATACAAACTTTATGGGAGGTGACGCTTGGGACGTTGCGTTCCAACTCATCGGCACATATGGAGAGTAAGTCTCGTTCAAGCTGGCATAGTAACTTTCGAAAGCCAGCAGCTCCTCTTCCGAATACGTTGGAGGAGGGCCGCCGCCCGCCCTCCCCTCTAACCCCAAGGTCCGTTTTCCTAAGCCTTGGCCTTGACACGAGATCGTTGGCCCGCCTGCGGAGACGATGGCCCGCTCGATGCAGCCTGACTTGATGAAGAAATCGATGTTGAAGTACACATAAGCGTCCTCGGTGGAAGTTGCAGCTGTCCAGGCCCATCCGGTGAGGTCGCCGCACCCATCCTCCTGTGTGTGGAGCGAGGCGCCTCCATCCGTGGCCCAATATTCGATGCCGAAGATCTCAAACGTATAATACAAGGCCTCGTCCCAGAAGTAGCATTCGGCAGTAGGTGTTACCACCACAATAGAGGTGGTCGTAGTTGGCGGCAGACCTTAAAGGAAATTTCAAGTCAGCATTGTCCTGTAAAATTCAAGAAAATTTTTGTGGATTTAAATGAGCTTTCAATGAGTAACCCCCTTTCAAACATTATCTCACGAGCAAAAGCAAATCGCAGGAGATTCAAGAAAGGAAACTTCTCCTCAGAGAAGAACTCACTCGTAGTGACTGTGACAGTACTCGTCGAAGGAGGAACAGTCAAGCCTGAATAGCGTGTCGCATCCCACACAGCGCGCTGGCTCATGATAGAACTTGCAAGAGATGAAATTGCCGCATCGTTGGCAGCTCCTGTCGCATCCAAAATGTCATACCCAGCTACCGAAACGGGTGAACTTTGAGCTTCTGACGTTGTTACCGTGGTGGTAGTTTCACTATCTTCAGTCGAGCATGCAACATATGTTGCGCAGTGAGTCTGTGTTGTCGTCGAAGTACTAGAAACGCTCACGATGAACGTGCAGGCAGAGACGCTCCTGGAAGTTAGCACTTGTTTTCATATGAGAATTAGGAGAGGAGTAAAGAAAGGGAATGGTTACGTCGAAGGATCATCGCAATCTTCATTCTCGGGGTCAGAACCCTCGCCATCGCCATCCTCTCCATATCCACAAAGTCCACCGAGACAATCTAATCCGCCACAGATATCGAGAGGGCAGTCTCCAATGCAACCAAAAATTCCACACCCGCCTCCGCAGCCAAAGATTCCACATCCGCCGTCACATCCAAAGATCCCACAGCCTGGCTTGCAACCAAAGATTCCACAATCACGAGATCCACATCCTGACGAGCCGGACACACACGTGCTTGTCGGAGTACCGGATGAAATGGTTACATATGGGGGTGTAACGTTTGGAGGTAATGTGATCGAATATGTTGGCTGGGGTTGGAGGGTAACAGGGACGGACGTCGAGTAGAAGACGATGCCGCCCACTCCACCGACCGCTGTGGAACTTGAACCGATACTGGTACCATCTCCCCCTCCTCCTCCGCCCCCTGCTTGTCCTACATCAACAGTGGCCGAAGGCGTGGGAATTGGACTTGGAGGAAAAGTTGCCTCGTTTGGACCGAGGGTAAATATGAATGATGGCGGCGTGACACTTTGGACTGGATTCACTTCATAGGTTGAAGTGTCAGTACCCGACAAGGTGATTGGCTGAAGGCTGATAGCTGTTATACCAAAATTTGGAACGCTAATTGTGGTAGTGATGGTCACAGTAACAGAACCGGCGGAAAGAGAAAGGAGCGTCGTCGTCCAGATGGGCCAGGTAATGGTTTCAGTCCCGCCGCCGAGCGGATAAGGTGGCAACACCAAAATGCAAGGCGGATCGCATGTTACGGACGGATTGGGCTCGGTCCAGAGCGAAGAGGGAATAGAAACAACTGACCCGCCGCCACTGCTACTGCCGGTATCACCGGTATAACTTTGTAGATCAACCGCCCAGTCCGCCGTTCCGCCAAGATTGTAGCCTTGGTAAAGTAACAGTCGTCCGGCTTTGTTATCGTCATCCATGTAACCGATCCACTGAGTATCGTCGTACACGACTATGTTTGAATAACTGTCTTCATCGAGGTAGGTAAGGGGAGCTGTGGTAACTGGCAAAACGTCTCCATCCGATGTCATAACACTTCCATTCATGTTGATAATACCGTTAATCTCAGCGTTCGCAACATAGCCCGCTGTCTGGGTACATAATCCCGCGTATGCTCCAGAAGCTGGTCCGGTGAATAGGCAGTCCTCGGTATAGCAGCCAGCCGTTGACATTTGAAAAGAACGACCGTAGCTAGTTACTCCCATAATGATCTGGTTCGAAGGTACTCCAGCCTTGGTGATCATAGAAACGGCGTTCAAAGTCTCAGTGAGATTGACGTCGGAACGGAGGCAGCCGCTGGGAGAACAACCCGGATCAGAGAAAGTGTTTCCATAATCCCACTGGCCGTGCAGATCGTAGGTCTCGAAAATGACATAGGTGGCAAATTCTGCCATTGCTTGAATCTCAAAGCCTTGCAGGTACCAAAATGAGGCCGGAGCGCAGACAGATATTTCCGTTCCAGCTTTTACTTTAACAGCAAGCTCGTCAAGAAACAAAGCATAATTGACACCATCATCGATCGAACCAGCAGGAATCCCTGGGATGTCTGGTTCACCAGGATCTATTCCGCTGGTTAGCAAGGTCTCGATAGAGGTTCGGAAGCTTTGGCTTACATTCCCAGTCCAGGTTAACTCCATCTAAATCATACTCCTCCAAAAAAGAAGCAATATTTGCAGCAAAAGTATCCCAGTTTGCCTCAGTGACAGCTTCTCGGAAAAGCATATATGTTGAGGGGTCTGTCGAGAAAGCCCATCCGCCAATAGAGATAACCTTCTTGAAGCTGCCTTCTAAAGCGACGAAGTCGTCAAACGAGGCCTGTATTTCACTTACGTCTATATTGAAATCTGGAGTAATAGCCGCAAACGACATAAAGACATGAGTATACGGCGACAGATTCAAGGCCGTAATAGGCTCATTCAAACATTCGCGATCCGTGTTGAAACCCTCGAAATAAGCAATGCTGAGATACTCAGCAGGAGCCGTTCCAATAATAATCTCAGTTCCACAGTTGGAAATGCAACCATTTGTCCCTGCAGCTGCTGTCCCTGGCGCCCCAGTTGTTGACTGGGTGATGGTACAAAATTCGGAAGTCGTACCGCACTGGCCCCAGATATCACAGCAGGCGTTGAGGGGACATTGATTGAGAGTACTGAGATTCGTTCCAGCGGGTACCGTTATCTGTTAACCAAAATCTCGGAGTCAGTTTACCTCTTTTTTATGTTTCGGGAGTAGATGATGTCCCGTGAGTGTATCTGGAGTACGACTCCAAAGACGGCAGGAATGGGAAGTTATACTCCGAGAAATTAATACTTACAGTGCCTGGCACTTGCGGACCACATATAGCATTGGTTACGGGGGCTGGCATAGGTGGGTCGCCTGAACTCAAGCAGATGTTATACCCGGCTTGTAAATCAGCACAACCAGTCCAACCCCACGTGTCGGTGTTCCAACTGGTTATGTTGGCTACGGTTATACTGTATGTTGCTGCGAGTGCACTGCATGTATCTCCCGAGACGACGAGGTGGGTATAGCATGTTCCATTGGCATAAGGAGAAGGAGCGTAGTCGGGAAGTGAGCCAGCCGAGCAACACACATATTCACCTGCTGTCAGCGTTGAACATCTAGGTGAAGCGGAGAATTAGCTTCATATGTCACAAAGCTTGTAGGAAGAGAATGAAAGGCATCTTTACAGAGTACTACTAGGGTTGTAAGTTGTGAATTCAGCAGGAGTAATACCGCACTCAGCAGCCAGAAATGTGCCTGGATTAACAAAGAAGAAACAAAATCAGTAAGGGTCCTCATGGTTCGGTGGGAGTAATTTACAATTGTCTCCTGAAGCGACCTGGACAGTCGTACAGGTTGTGGATGCTCGTGGAGCTAAGGCACGACGTGCATCCGACCTTGTGCCGTTTGTCAAAGTCGTGTTGGAAGGAAGCGATGTAATGTTGGGTTGAAGATTTGGAACCGACAGGGTGACATTCTGCCATATGTCCGAACTGTCATAGGAGGTGACACATTTGCCAGAGGCCCACGTTTGTACGGCATCTTGAACAAAGCCTAGGTTTGCATTCGCGTTTGCGATTATGCCCAGACTGTATTTAGAACTTCGATTTTGCCCCGGGCCAGCACATAGCTGTACCAATACACTATCTGAGATGCCAACACTTTGCACTTGGGTGATGAACTGTTCGAGTACATTTGCTGAAATATTTTGTGTCCCAGTGCCAGCGAAGAATCCCACAGCCGCGGAGTCGGAATAGGCGAATGCAATGGTTGCATTACAACTAGGCCCTTGTTGGGTTAGGTATTGCTCCAACAATTGAGATGCTGCTGTAAAGTCATCCAGGGAGCCTGAACCACCAGTATGATTGAATGCAATCTGGATGGACTCTTGGACTTCGATTCGATTCCCCTTCGAGGGACATGTCTGGCTGGATGCACTTCCCACGTGGCTGGCAATGGGGTCAGAATTGTCGGCGCAAGCGCGTACACTTATTTGAGTACTTGGATCACCGAGAGAGTTGTAGAGATTGAAATCGAGGAGCATGGTCTGGTTGCACACCTGGAGACGATTCAGGTCATGATAGACTGTCCAATTGCTTGGACTCAAGCCGGCCTCATCACAACTGGCTGGACACCGACTTGTCTGCGACCTGATCGCTGCCGGTGATAGCGTTCTGTTGCTAGATCTGATAGGAGTTGTGGCTATCTGTGTAGAGACAGGATGTATATCCAGCCATGAACTCAAGCTGTCGGGTATATTGGCAAGTCTTGCTGTGGTTTGGTGAACCAACAGCAGCACAGCGGCAACGACAAGTGATGAAGGGAGCAACATCGGGAGCGAGATGAAGGAGACAACGAACAATATCGGTGATCTCAGATGCAAATAACAAGATACAAGCAGCAGAATGAGGACTTCAAGAGGGAGGGGCAGGTCCTCTATGCTGAACAATATGATGCAGTAGAGTACTTGGGTAAGCTACTTTTCATTTTCACCCTTTCCGCTTCTGTCATACCTCCCAAATACAGAAGATATTGATATTCTCCTGACGGCAATCACATCATCGGTGGACGCCATCAAATCTAAAGTCCCCTCAGACGAACTAATTTCTTCAAATCATACATGACGTGCGTTGTTAAGCGCCGTTAGTCTCTGTTTCTGACACCAATTGCCTATTTCGCACGATCAACAAAATATAAGCCTTTGATGGGATGGGGGCCAAGGTGAATGGGTGATACCGCTCGCTCTCGTGTAAGTCGTAAGACGGCGCAGACAATCTATAGGCGGGAAGGTCTCATGGATTCTGGACCTTACCAAGTTCAGTAAAAGGACAAGATCAAGGCACAGACTTCCTTTCCAGGGCTTCTCCATGGTCAGATGTTCAAAAATATATTCTTCAATAAAGTATAATTCCTCTCTAAAGTATAACATGGAACTTCGGCTGATATGACTGAACCAATCGGCGCGGACCGTGCCGTTGCAACACATCGGGATCAACATCGAATTGGGGTTGTCTCCGCTGCATGTTCCTATACTCCACTCGCAATTCTATCGATTACATGCAGGGTCGTACAAGCAAACGGGATGCACACTTGATGGCCGGCACAGCACACCGCTCAGGGGCGAGGCAGAGTTGAACCACAAACACCACGAAGGGTGCACCGAGAAGATTACGCTACATACACCCCTACCTATTCTGGAGTGCCAGTTCGGTCTTATCTTCTATTGTCATGTGTTAGCTGCAAATTTTAGTATGCGGTTTTGCAATTGGGCCACGCCCCTTATGTTCACATCAATATGAGAGAAATGCCCCCAGCTGGGTACAAGTGTCGTTTCCCCTTCATAGGATTCTATTTCCCACCGACTTCGAGTGCCTTGCTTGGATCTGTCCTCCTTGCCTCATCCTTATGCCACCGTCTTCAGTGTCCAAGATGATGTTTTCGTTGAACTCGGTTCTGTCCATCAACTGGTGCTACTTTCAGTTGATGCCTTTTCTGGCTTCCCTACCCTTCACGGCAGCTGTTCCAACAAAATATGTTCACAATGAGACCTTAATAAGCCCCAGATTGAATGGCCAATTTAGAATCATGAACTGTAACTCAGTCCAAGGAAATGCTATCATTGCCGCATTACAAGAGATTGTAAATGTCGTAAGCACTCTAACATTTCGTTGACTTTCAGTTTGTTCATACTCTGTATATGCCGCTACTGCCTTATGTCTTACAACTAATACCGAGATAAATATACAGGCACAAACTGCACAAACTAGGACTTCCAATCTCTACGACTTGTTAAATGTTGTCAATGTGGATTTCAACGCCTTCTCTCCACTCGATCAGTCAACATATGACACATTTGAAACAATTTTTGGTGTGGAGCTTTTCCCACAAAGTGTTACGAGTTTAGGTGCCTTAACACTCATTAAAGGTAAGATCTTATGTCGCAGTCAACGTTCAACATGGTGTCCGGTGTGGCCCTTGTCAATTTGCATCAGGCTGACTTTTATTATGGCACATTGTAGATGCTTGCAGCTGGCTTTACAATGGCGCGATGAACATCCAGGGTCAGTCTATCGATATATGGTGCGACAGCGGCTGGGAGACGACAACAGATAACCAGGGATATAATTACGAACGAGACGGATCTATAGGCAAGTAAAAGTTGCATTTGTATCGAGTCTGGGAAATCGACAATTTCGCTGATACACCATTTGAATCTAGATATCACTACTTTATGGGACAACTCCGGAAACGGCATTGGGTGGATCGATCCGACCCCTACAGATGGGGCCCTCGTATGCCAGAACCCAAATATTGATGATTTGGCGGGCTATACTGTCAGCCATCCAACGGAATTTATCTCTGTAATCACATTGTGTAGTAACGCGATCAATCAATTGATTGCCAGTGGAGTGAGCCTCACTTCGCAAGCTAATACTGTATATGCCAGAGAGGCAGAATCTTTGGAGGATATAGTTGACGATTCTTTCACATTGCTATTACTACACGAACTCTCCCATTCAAAAGCCCTCTTTGGCAACGCAAAAACAGGTGCGCCATGAATCCTTCTTTTGATCTCAATTGGGAAAGAAATTAGCTAACTTTAACTCTTTGTGACATTCAGAAGATTGGTCATACCCAGATGAGAACGGAGACAGTCAGATGGCATATGGATGGGAGGGAGTTTTGGACCTTGCTGAGCAAAACGTGAACAACGCATTAAATAATGCAGGTAATTAAGCCAAGAGAAGCCCATTCCGCTACAAGTCATAGTATTCAAGTCCGCTAACCAGGATGCATGACAGAGAGCCTTACATTTTTCGTAGCAGGTATTACCTCAACATTTCCTGTAGTATCAAGGTTTTCTTGTTGGAGTTAGCTTACGATATTATAGCAATGTACCTTAACCTGAACTCGTGGTGGACTGGCCTCTCGGAGCCTTTGACGTATTCTGCTGTAGTTTCGGAAGGTATTACCTTTCAATCCACATAAGCATTCTGATCGAGGATTGTCATCACCAGGCTTTTCTAAATTTCGCGGCTTTACTATTGTGGGTTTTGAGTGGGGAGGATTTCGCAGGCATCTCAAAATATGCATCTCTCAGAAACCTAAGTCGGAATAAATAAATGCTTCTAAGCAGAACCTTCTCCCTTATCATGAGAATTAACTTGACGTACTTAACTGTTACTCGAGTTCCTAGCTAAACAGCTACCCCACCAAAACTACCACATTTTGTATACAACAGCGATATCATAAATTAAATATAACTAAATTACTATTAGTTATTTTCGTACGCTATTAGAAATATAGATCAATTAATAGTATATAAACAATTATATTTATTGATATTACTATGTTTTGAATCGTGCTAGAAGATTAATTTTCCTAGTCCTTATTATAGGTGTCACGGCTCTAGAATCCGGGCTCTGCGAAGAGTATTGTAGGATCAGGTCTATTGACGATTCTAAACTAAGGAA
>AYLM01002879.1:0-23208 GCA_001625345.1 Cairneyella variabilis
GTTCTGAACCCATGCCCTGACACCTCCTTCATTAAGACAGATTTACCTTTCTACTGATCTTTGAGTGTTTTGTGTTCAATATTGTACTTTTCAGCTATAGCTTTAATATTAGGCTGTTCTTGGCTTTCTAAATCTATAATTACCTCAGAAATATGATTAATATTGTGCATTGTGGAGTGTTTTTAGTGTTGTTGATAATAGAGTAAAAAATAGCGGTTTCAGTAGGGTGGCGGTTTAGCCTGGAACTCGAGTATTTAAACCCACCTTATGTGGTTGAATTGCCTATCGGCTGCTTCACCCTATCTCTTCCATGACCAAATGCCTAAGTATATTTTCAAGCGAAATGTCCCAGAAACACTTAGATATTCTAACTATTTTCTTTATCAAAACACTTTAAACTAGAATAATGTTTTCAACCTTCGGTCACGCCCCTTCCAATTAGGACTTCATGCCTCAGGTTAGGGTCACGTCACGTTCTGTAATGTCGCTTGCTCCCAGATCACCCCATCCAAATTCCAATGACCTACCCTACTGATCTCTGTTCTAGCCCTCACCACGAACTTGCAAACCAAAGGCGCTCGCAGAACATCCAAATATGTCAACGACTACCTTTCACCCATGGCCACGTCAACTATCTAAGACAAAGTATTGTGGATGCTTCTCGTTCGGCACAGCTCGACCACAATACTTGCCCCTCCTCGACTGCGAGATCCACACCACTATTCTCTACAGAACTTTCAAAACAGTCCTTAAGCAAACATTTGTTAAGTCATTATCGGCGAAGAATTTTGCAGAGTTTATGTACGAATTCCCGCTATACGATGGTGTCAGTGTCGTTGAATTCAATTGCAAGATCGGCACCAAGCCAGCCCTCTGTGGCTTGGTGAAAGAGAAAGGAAACGCGCAGGCCAATTTCGATGAAACAATGGTCGATGGTGATAATGTTGGTTTGCTTGATCAAGCTCCGCAATCATCCGATGTGTTTGCCACAAGGATCGGCAATGTTGAAGTAGGAGAGAGCATTTTCGTCGAGATCACCTACGTTGGTGAGCTGAAGCATGATGATGATATCGAGGGCATACGCTTCATGATTCCGGCTATGATCGCTCCTATTTATCTTACAGAGGCCCTTAGGCGTCTCACTTTCGCTGAGTTAGAAAGGATCTCGCCTCTCGGCCACGACGGAATCAGGATCACTGTAGATATAATTCTACCAGCCGGGCAATATATCCAGGGAATCGAATCGCCATCACATTTAATCGCAGTATCGATAGGAGCCCTTTCAATTGCTTCTCAAGAAGCTCCGGTTATGAACAAGGCTTTTGCAACGCTTTCGCAAGGATCTGCTGAACTAGAGAAAAACTTTGTTCTAATCATACATGTCAAGCCTTCTAGCACGCCCATAGCTCTGTTAGAAACGCATCCCACGATCTCAAATCACCGAGCCCTAATGATCACGCTTGCCGCCCCCTTGTTCCATTTCTCCTCCTATTTACCATCGGAGATCATTCTGGTCGTAGATCGAAGTGCCAGTATGCGACACAATATTCCCATGCTTGGCTCGGTTTTGAAGGTCTTTCTTAGGTCTTTGCCGACTAGCGTCAGCTTCAATATTTGTTCTTTCGGTACAGAAAATACGTTCCTATGGACCCAGAGCAAAAGCTATACCAATAGCACTGTTCAAGAAGCTATTCAACATATCTCGACATTCAAAGCAGATTATGGCGGAACAGAGATTCTCAAGGCAATTCAAGCCACGATTGAACGCCGAGTTACAGATCTACCATTGGATGTTATCCTCTTTACCGACGGAAATATCTCAGATCAAGGATCCTCTCTTGGGTATGTCAACGAGGAAGTTGAAAAAGCGAGAAACATTACAGACCAAGAAGCTCTCTTCACATCCGTCCGTGAGAAAGTTGAGAAAACGAAGCAAGGAGGCATTCGGGTCTTCTCCGTTGGGGTTGGCAACAAATACTCTCGTGCACTTGTTGAAGGGATTGCCAGAGCAGGACGAGGGCTTTGCATAGCTGTACAGGATGGGGAGCGATTGGAGAAAGGTGCTACTCGCATGCTTCGCGGAGCACTTAGTCCGCATTATGAGGACAGTATTCTTGAGGTGAACTATGGGCAAGATGATGATGACTTTGAATTGGTCGAAGTCACAGAAAGTATGGAGAAGTTTTCATCCTCGGAGACTGAAGAGATCACCACTTCTCCATCTGGCCCTAGCTCCGACCTCAAGGACAAAAGCTTACGAGAGATCCATCACTTCCCGCAAATTATCCAGGCGCCACACGAGATACCTTCGCTTTTGGCAGCAGCCAAACCAACCGTTTACGTCCTCATGGGCCCTAAAACCATACAGAGGAACCCAACATCGGTTATCCTGCGCAGCCCATTTGCACCAGCTCTTGAAATCCTAATTGAAATGCTTACAGAACGAGGAACCACTATCCATCATCTTGCAGCACGAAAAGCGGTCCAGGACATAGAGGAATCGCGCGGATGGGTGTTCGAAAATGTCAACAAGATCGCCGACGTACAAAACCTGGTTGAGAGGGAAGCCGTCCGACTGGGAGAGACATTCCAGGTCGTAAATAAATGGTGCTCATTTGTCACAGTATCATCAACCGACGGCAAGGAGATCTTCACTCGAACTCCCACCCTGCAGTCGGACCCCGCGTTTTATCCACCTCGCATTATTCCGTTGAAACCAGTAAACCCGTTACTAATCCCAAAAATCCCAGAACCTCCACAACCTGATCGTAAGATAATCAGCAGCCCAAGTATACCGGAGATTCAATCCCAGCAGCCGAGAACAGTGAAGGTAACTGGATATTCTATCAGAAAACGACGAGGAGTTCGAGCCCGAAGTGTCAAGGCAGCAAGTGTTTCCAGCGCTCTCGTCACTGACACCACTGCTCCATCAATATCTGCTCTAAATCCCGACTTGACAAAGGTCCTTGGTTTGATTGGCCTTCAATGTTTTGACGGGGCATGGAATATCGACAGTGAAAAGCTGTTGCTGGACATCATGGAATTCGAGATACCAAAGCCGCCACTGAATGGCTTGAGTGACGAAGCATGGGTCACGATGCTCGTGGTGAGATTCTTGGAGGACAGGATGCGGAAAGAGGAAGATGTGTGGGGCATGGTTGTTGCGAAAGCGAGAGAGTATGTCCGAAAATGTCTGGAGACGGGGGGAGATTTGCACTTGCTGGAAGAATGGGCCGGGGTAGTGGTTGGGAATGGAAAAACTGACGGCTAGTTGTCGATGATTGGTTATTTCGTAAATTCTCGCAAAATATGCCCCCAAATTCTTTTCCAACAGAGAATCAATATCCGCGACGGGGTGTAGAATGGCCGCGTGTACATACTACGTACAGATCCTAATAAATGTTAATGAGCATATTTAACTAGATATAGCAAAATACCGTGATTCTTGAACAGGTGATTGGCCTGGCGTTTAACAATTAAAAGGGCGTGTGGGTAGTATGATAAGCCTTTCGGGAGGATGCGGTGTGGATCAAAGACCGCAGGCGCTTGACCGTCATTATTGCTTGTTGGGCAAGGGGCACGACTCGGGAGATTGGTTGACATGCTGACGTGCAGCACGCACGCACGGCTACGATTGCGGAATTATTAAATCAAAATGTCTCATTCGTAACTTTACAAGGTTTAAAGAATGTGGTACAGTATCCCCTTAACTGCCAATCGCACACCTACAACTCGCTTAAGTCGGACCAAAATCCGACTAAAATACACCCACTCGTGCATCTACTCTAAAATATTATTTAGAAGCAAAAGGAGAAGCCATCAAAATTTTATTCAATTCCATACTTTACATAGAGAGGGATCTCTACCCCAAGAGGGTGTTAGAATAAGCTAGCGGCCGCTAGCGTAGTGTGCGATGCGTGGCAGTTAAGGGGATAGCTTCTAGGTATTGTTGGGGGCCTTCTGTAGTAAGCCGTAAGTATATTGGCAATACATTTTTATGTACTGACTAGCCTAGTCTGGGACCTTCGCCGCCGGACACTGAGTGCGGTAATAGGAACGGAAAGGTGCTGGTCCAACTCTGAAATTCAACTAACAGTGAAATTATCTTTCCTCTGCTGATCAGTTGGTGGTAAGTCTTGTGTTCCGAATTCGAAAACTCTGTCGAGATGAAAATACTGACCTAGTTTCGTACATAACTACTGTCGAAACCTGAATACAGACCCTCATCCCCCCACCTTCATTGTGAGATAGCTACTTGACGAGTCTCTTAGTCAGCTATGCAAATCATGAAGCTTTTCAACTTTGCATTTGTTCTTTGTTTCGGCTTGGTGAGGGCTTACTTGGTGACTCCTCCTGGTGCAGCTGCCCCTGGGTCAACTGCCGATTGTAGCGAGTGGGTTCAGCAGTCGTACAGCTTAACATGTGCTATTATTGAGGAATTCTATGGATTGACAGCAGCTGAGTTTGAAGCGTGGGTGAGTCGTCTATCTTCCATTCAGTGATATTTCTAACGTGAGCAGAATCCCTCTACCCTCGACTTCGGTACTAATTGTACACTCCTTGATGACCTGTATTACTGTGTCCAAATCAATTTCGTTCCCGAGTCCACGCTGAACCAAGCTCCTCCGTCATCGAGTATCACCTCTTCCTCTGTGTCTTCCTCAACTTCTGTAACTACCACGACAACTACTTCGTCATCATCAACATCAAGCACGTCAATTACACGGACAACTTCAGTGACTACCGGCGATGGCATCTCTACTCCTACGCCATATCAAACGGGCATAGCATCGAACTGTAATAGTTTCCACTTGGTAGTCAGCGGAGACGAATGTGGCACCGTAGCTAGCAACGCTGGTATTTCTCTCGCTCAATTCTACGCCTGGAATCCTGCTGTTGGATCATCATGCCAGTTCTTGGATGTGGGCGACTATGTCTGTATTGATATCATTGGTGTGACACCTACAACGACTTCCAATGATGGTGTAACAACACCCACCCCAATCCAAACCGGAATGACCACAAAATGCGAGAGCTTCCATTTGGTAGTCAGTGGAGACTCGTGCGATACAATATCTGCTAATGCCGGCGTCTCACTCAACGACTTCTACCTCTGGAATCCAGCCGTCGGCTCATCGTGCTCGTTCCTAGACGTGGGAGACTACGTCTGTATTGGAATCCTGCCCATTACCACTTGCACATCGGCGACGGCCTTAGCAGCTCCAACACAATACGCTTCTACGTGTGGCTCACCCGGGTTCTCACATGACGGGACAACCTCACTCTTACTCGTTTCGTACACTTCGGGTCCAAACGTTGTCAGCGCTGGAGCTTGCGGGGCAGCGTGTCTCGCTAACATTGCTTGCACCAACCTCTATTTCATAGAAGGGGAGTACTGCAACTTGCACGAGGAAGACTCCACGTTCGAGGAAAGCACAGCTGCCGGCTACTACACGTGGTTCGAGGCGGATTGTTTTTCGACCGGGGAAGCGTGTGGCTCGTTGGGCTTCTCGGACGGGAATGGCTTGATTATCTCATACACTACCGGTGCAAATGTTGCCAGTCCTGGTGCCTGTGGTGCGATTTGCTTGGCCACGGCGAGTTGCACGAACGTCTATTTCATACAGGGAAGTTATTGTAACTTGCACTCGGGAGAGTACACATTTTTTAACAGCACCGCAACCGGCTACTATTCTTGGTATCAGTATGACTGCTTTACGTGTTAGCTTCGATACCCACATTTAAATAGTTGCATATGTTCCAAAACACAAATGTCTCTTTCCAATGGTTGCGCAACTTTTGCTATATGAGACAAACACTAATAAAACGTAGGTATTGGCTTCCAGAGCCTATCCAATAAACACAAGGCTCTTCAGAATGACAATAAGCTGAAAGATCGGTTTGATATCTTGAATAATTCGTTTCACGGAAGTTGCAAACCCGAATAAGCACATGATGCACTCACGTGCTTCAAATCACACGTGATGAGACGACGAATTGTTAATTGGGCAGATTTCGTTTTAATTGAAGTCTGTAATTATCGACCAATTTCTGGTTTTATCTTGCCAAGAACTTTCCTCGATATTTTTTACTCTATTAATTTCGAGTGTTGGAGGTCTCTTATTGGTTGACCAGAATTCGATGTCTAAAGTGCACTTCTAATTTCTACGCCACAAAACTTCGCTTTGGAAACATCACATCGCATCACAAAGATATCTTCAATTCATGAACCAGACATTCTTTTCCCATTTCCAGATATCGAACTGCGTTCGCTTGCGACATTCCCAATTCCCACCAAAGCTCATTAGATAATAGCTAGCAAGAAGGAGCACCACCAGTCTCTAGCCTTGTCGACGTGGATTTTACGAAGTCTCCAAAACAGACTCCGGCTCCCATGATGACATTGAATTGGGAAGATGTTGAAAGCCAGATTCGAGGTAAGTACTGGGAGCAAGGCAGGACACTTGAAGAGGTGCGAACATGGCTACGCAACGAATATGGGTTTATAGCCTCGTAAGTTTCTCTTCCATTTACCTTATTGCACTATTGATCTTTGCAGGGCTCGAGCTTTCAAGAACAAGATTAAGGAATGGAAACTCGGGGAAAATAATCTACACAATGGCACACGCAGTGGTTCAATTGCTGCTTCTATAGCACTTGCCAAGCGGATCAATCTGGATCCTTCCAAGTCACATGATGCAGCTACAAACAGGAAAATAGTGGCGAGTTGCATTTTGCTTCTTAGACAATAATGATTTAGAACGGGAGTTGTTAGATGATTTTGGTTATGAAGAATGTGTAGATGAAACCTGTGAGAAATGGGCATCTAATCATGTCTGAACATCAGGGAGGAGCGAGGTTATTTATGCGTTTCCGAGTTTCTATAATCTGCTTATTCGATACATTCCAGGATATGTATCTTAAAATTCGTCCGTCTAGGCCATAACATTTGAAGGCCTTAGACAGGAATGTGGTTTAAGACATCTCCGCAGGTCAATTTTCGCTAGAAACGCAGATTAATGTCTTGGAAGGAGCACCTCCGCATTCCTTCAGGCAGCACGGGCCCGCAGCAAGCGATGGAAATGGCCGATGAGTTCAAAAATGCGTAATCTCTAGTATCGTCTTGGCACGGTTCTCGACAACTGGCTAGTATAGGTCCTGGGCGGTGTCCCCTCCTGATCGTTTAAAGGCAAAAAGATAGAAAGACGAAAGTCGATATCAATATCAAAGACATTACTGAATACAGCCATCCACACATCTGTTTCGGCTTCTGTCTAGATGGACTCGAAATCGCTCGGCAAACTGTGGGCCTTGCTCGCTTGAATAGGGGAGCGAGAATTGGACAGAAAAAATTGCCAAAACTTCGGAGCATGAAAGCAACTTCCATGTACTTCACCGACCATTGAGACTAGTTGTTGACCTATCCTTGTTTATGCTACACGGACTCACTTTCTCATGGCAGATAAGCTTACTGCCATTGCGCTTTTGAAGTCCAGTTCTCTGAATGGCAAGATCTACCACTTGCGCCCTGACGCCGCCCTTGTTGATTTGAGAGATTCCTCGAAAGCTCGTTGAACTCCAGGTCTCACTATTTCCCTTCCATCTTCCCTCCTCCCTCAATCCCCACGGCCGAACTGCCTACTATATATTTCGAAATACACCATTTAGCTCAAGTCGAAAGCTTACTAGCTAAAGTTTCAAAGCCCATCTTGCAATCTCAGTAAGAGAGATCCAATTCACCTTCTAATGTACTTCATCCGTAGATTGATACTGAGCGTGGCAAAATTCCTTGTAGCAGCTACCTGGGACTTCTTTTTAGGATTAAATCATCAAGGTTCAACTCGTCATCTCGAAGGCTATGAGTTTCCCTGTTTCACACCGTCTCCGACGCTGACCGCTTGTACATGCCCCGTCTATCGAGGACACTATGAACGGCCCCATCCGCGAGGTCTTCCTTAGGGAACAAGATGGTTCCGACGACCTGGATGGCATCCAGTGGCCAGGTGCTCCCAATAGAGTTGGCCGTCGTCCCTATCGCGCTAGTTATATATGTCTTTAGTTTTTTCTGGTCGTGGCCTCACGTCTTCCCCCGATTGACTCTCCTCACTAGGACCGCCACGCTAACTCCCTCACCCTCCTTCCTCTTGGACTTCTACACCGTTCTCTCCTCAAACGGATACAACGGTCTGTTCGGCATCGATACTATCACTAAGAAAGGTTGGTCTGAGATGAAGATTGGCGATGCGAGCGTTGTAGTGCCTAGCAACAATGGTAACGATTACTACCAAGACAAGTTTATCCCTATCGTGTTCACATTTGATAAGAAGGAGCCCAAGTTCAGGGTGTACGGCAAGTGAAGAAGGACCATGACCCACTCGTCGAAGCCAAAATAAAGTAGTTGAGACCGCGACTCTCAAAGCGTATAGTGTTGCCATGTGTTTATTGTCGTAATTATCAGCTATTTAGCTACACTCAACTATAGCGACGTCAGCAATTTTCGATATTTACTATTTTCCTTTTCGTTACACTATATCCACAGGATTCCGCTGGGCGCTAGTCTTAGGCAAGGAGATCTTCGCAGATAATTGAACAACTATCTTCTCTACTCATAGATTCTATGTCTTTGTTCTATTAGTCTCTGTAAGACCCCGAAACATGCTATTTATCCTAGTCGTACGTGTCTCAGAGATCATACTTGCAATGTAAACATAGCTTTTGAGACTCAATACACTAAACCGTATTCCAACCATATAGTCCGGCTGTGACTTCAGAACCCTCACCGACATGCGACTATAGGTCTAGGGTCGTAGTGTAGTACCTAATCAACTAATTAGCTTGTAGCTTATGGCTCCGTAGTGCTATTTTTAATTTGGCTAAACTTAAGTAGTAGCAGGAGGCAGCTCACACTCCAGGTAACCCTATCAGGTGTCTTATCATGATTTGTGTATCCCACTAAGGTTCTAGTTCAGGTCGGAACTTGGAACTCGGCGCACAGGGCGCCGGGCTGCCTTGGAACACATCTCCTAGCCGCGACTTAATAAACCACTCACCTAGTCGTTGATCTCCTCGTTGCTTGTATTCTCTCTCTAAGATTAATATTGTATCCAAAACTCTTACTCCCAATTACTCCCTTATGTCCGATGCGACGCTGTCTGGAGAGCATCTGCACTTCTCCTGGTTCTTTAACAATATTGCGAATTTAAAGGGACTCTTCGAGTCCTATGAGGAAGAAGACAGATACCAAGAAGTTGCTGGAAGAGGAGATAATATGAGGGGCTCTTCGTGAGGTGAAAAGTTGTTTTTCCCTTTCTGGGAATGCCGGCTAAGTGGATGAGTAGATCTACCGCATTCTCAGCAGCTAATACCCCTTCTTTTAGGCTCAGGTTCTGAAGGAAGGCTCCTGTTCACTTCATCCACTTGCCATTCTGGCAACACTTAACTCACCAAACTCATGGCGACCAGCTTCCCCTATTTCCGACGTCTTTATTCCCAGGAGAATGAAGCGAAGGCGCCGCCATGACGTCAAACTCGTTCGATTCTTCTCCTTCTGCCAGAGCGCCTGCTTTACGCCCGTTTGAGGAGGCTTGTCGGGCTTTAATGAGCCGGTTGAGGAGACGTCTTTCTCACTGCTTCGCGTCCCGTTCGTGCCAGAGTCGTACTTGAAGCTGAGCCCCTGGTAGTCTGGACTCCCAAGTCCCATAGACCGCTACGGAGCTCGTACTTTTTGTGAACAAAGTTGTGTGCTTCAACTTGACTTGACTTGTGATTGTATAGTTGTTCTGATTTCGAGACGACCTTTGAATCATACCTCTCTTGCAATTGAGTTTTGGTAATAGAAAGTTACAAAGGGCAGGACTTGGCAGATCAGAGACTATAGTCCTCTGCGTCCAGTTGAGAAGTATGAGCGAAGAAGTACTGTAATTGAAATTTTTTTTCACTAGCCACTCCCCTGATGTTCAGCGTTAGCCTTCATAGCGCCACGTTGCCTGGTCGAAGTACTCAGCACAGTATCCTCCAACAATAATATAGAAGTGGTTCTTCTTGATGAAACATATGGAGACAATTGAAAAAACTCTTTTTGATGAAATTATGGATGAATAGGACATTCTGCGTTCATCATCTTTGTTTCCAGTCTTTCCCTCAAAGCTGAGACTAGCTGTTTCGAATGATGTTGCAACAACCTTTTGCAAGCCTCAGGCGCCTTCCCGAGGGTACAGAGTGACAGAGTCAAGGAAAGTTTCAGGCTTCGCTTAAAGTCTCTCGCTGATGAAACGTTGGGGAAGGTTTCTCGGGATAAATCTTGATTTTTGTGTTGGCCAAATAGCACTTCTGAAGCATACTTGACAATTTGGGGCTTGTTTTGCATTTGACATCGACTTTCGATGGCGAGTATAGCTTTTGGTTCAAAGTGTTTTTGATTCTTCGAGGTCAAGTTCCCCCAACTTTGGGGAGTCCACCATTTTCACGTCAACATATCACATCTGTGAGGCACAAGATCTTGCAATAGCTAATTTTCATTAACTATCGCGGATTTTCTACTTTCCTCGATCTGATACAATTTCTCCACCTCGTCCGTTGACGTCCAAGTCACTGCGAAGGCCAAGTCAAGTCCGCCGAGAATTGTAAAAGATCCACCACACCATGTATGCAATGAGCCCATTGCCAGAAAACGAAAAAAGCAAGTACTTTTGTCGATGCCGAAGCATCAAATGCAATGAATCGGGTACGCCCAAATATGGAGAGAACACCGAGCATGGTCTATGCGTGACGAATGACAGAGGCAAAGCATCTATCGGAAGTCGTAAGTGGCGGAGACGGAACATTTACCAACCACCGCCGCTCGAGGCCCAACCATTGTTGTTCCATCCAGAAGACTGAGTCTGGCTCTGAGCAGGTTGAGATGCCGGAGCATTCCATTGCTGCTGAGGAGCAGGCTGGTTGATAGGAGTACCCCATTGCTGCGAGGCTTGCGGAGTGGGAGTAGGAACGTGAGCGGGCTTCGCTGACTGTTGCTGCTCACCCCAAGTACCTGAAGAAGGAGCGTTGTTGGACCAACTGCCAGAAGCAGGCTGGGCGTTCCAATCCTGTTGAGCAGCAGGCTGCTGTTGAACGGTAAGTTGCTGTTGAACAGGCTTTAGGGTCTCCTGTCCCCAGCCGGAGCCTCCAGATTGAGGAACATTAGCGGGAGTGGTCGATTGCTCTTGGCCCAACCCAGCAGCAGCAGCAGATGTATCAGCAGGAGCGCCCCAACCGCCGCCAGTAGAATCGGCAGCATTGTTCTCGGTCGCACCCCAGCCACCACCATTATCGCCACTATCGCCCTCGGCCTGCTCCTCATCCTCCTCCTCAAATTTTAGTTGAGTGACATCACCTTGGCCATCAGCAGTGAAACCCTCAGGGATGTACTGCTCAAGGAAGTCGGGGATCTTCTGATGAGTCTCGAGAAGGGTCTTAACCAAGATCCCAGCCAGGTCAGCATCCTTCTCATTGTAGAATGAGGAGGCGTGGCCACTATTGCCGATGCGACCAGTACGACCTAATGAGATGGAATTGTCAGCTTCTTTCTTGGCACTCTCATGGAGTCAACTTACCAATACGATGAATGTACTCATCGATACCACCGTACTGAGGGGATGGGAGATCATAGTTGATGACGTGGAAGATGTTGTGAACATCCAGTCCACGAGCAGAGACACCAGTAGCAATGAGAATCGGGGCCTTGCCATTACGGAAAGCACGAATGGAATCCTCACGCTCTCGCTGAGTACGACTGGAATGGATACTAGTGCAAGGGAAGCCGAGATTGTACAGGTAATCATCAACCTCATCACAAGTACGCTTGGTGTTGACGAAGATCAGGTTACGGGACGGAGGGTGAGCCAAGAGCAGGTCATAAAGAGCCTGACGCTTGGCGTGTGGCTCAACAAAGATGACATCTTGCTCGATGTTCGAGTGCGAGGAACCAACACGACCAACGCGGATACGAACATGATCATGAGCGAGATGTTCCATAGCGAGCTCGCGAGCGATCTTGGGGAAAGTGGCAGAGAACATCATGTACTTGATGTTGCCTTCCTCCTGATCTTGATAAGCTGTTAGTACTAAATGTTACAATGAAACTGGATCGAACTTACCACCACCGGACATGATTTGCTTGAGCTCAGTGTCCCAATCAGCATTCAACATCTCATCAGCCTCGTCAATGACCATGTATTTGAGACGCTTCAGAGTCAAGAGATGTGGACGGTTGATGAAGTCGCAGAGACGACCAGGGGTACCAATCAAAACGTCGCAGCCCTTCGCAATCTGGAGGATTTGTTCGCCAAGTGGTCCACCTCCGTAGACAACGCAAGGACGAAGCATGGTGCGATAGCAATACCGACGAGCCTCATCAAAGATCTGAGTGGCAAGCTCACGGCTGGGGCACACAACAAGAACCAAAGGCTCGGCACGGACAGGTTGCGCACCGGCAGCAATTTGGACAGGGTTAGGGCGAGGAGCACACAATTTCTTAGCCTTTCCCATGAGCTTGGACAAGATGGGAATGAAGAATGCTGCAGTCTTTCCGGAACCTGTGTTAATTCCCAGATCAGCACGGCCCACGCAGATTTTACGAGAAAACAACGACTTACCAGTTTGGGCACACGCAACGATATCATGACCCTGGAAGATAGCGGGCATGGTGTAACGCTGGATAGGAGTTGGCAGTTGGTATCCAGCTAACTCGACATTGCGGAGCATGACTGGGTGCAATCCAGCATCCTTGAAGGTACGAACTGGTTCGATACGGACATTGCCCTCTTGAACGACCTCGATCTTCGTAATACTACAGCCACGTCAGTTGAGAATCCATTTAAGTCAGTGATTGGTACTCACGAGTCAAAATTGATGCCTTGATGAACGTGGAACTGGGAACCGAATAACTGCTTCTCAAGCTCGGGGTATTCGGGACCAACATCACCAAACTCATCGCTCCACTCATAAACAGCAGCACTGCTGTGCCAATCGCCAGGAACAATGCCTCCAACAGGCAACCTAGGTCAAGTCAGTCACAGATGCATTTGGAATGGACAGTGATGACTACTCATCAGTAACGTCGAGACCGCCCTGCTCAGCCTGGACAGCATTGCGAACGCGAATTGCCTCAGCATGCTCAGCCGCCTCCTTGCCAGACTTGTTATACAACTCGTAGTCGTATTTCTGCTGTTCAACCCACCCATGGCCCTGGACCTTCTCCTTCAACTCGGCGTTGGGATCAACACCCGGTGCCTCAGCGGATGCCTCAGCAGGAGCAGGAGTCGGGTCCAGCAAGGCAGCAGCCATATCGGAAGTACCCCAAGCAGACATCTCAATATCAGAACTAGACAGTCGCGTCAGTATGAGGTCAAAGAAGCACGGAAGTATTGAGCAATCGAGGCGATGTATGAAGGCAGTTCAAGTGCCTCGGCACTCAAGTCGCATGTGGGCGGCGAGTCGAGGACAAAAAGTGAGAGGGGCGGATACCTTCGAAGTCGAAGAAGTGTGTCGAGATAGACTAGAGGCGATCGCAAAGTCAGCAATTGACTACCGAGGTTGACCTGAAAGAGGTGACTGGGTAGAAGAAGGTGACTTCGTTGCGAGAGTGACGAGGAAGAAGGGCATCTTGTTGCAACACAATGATATGTTGCAAAAGATGCACGGAAGATTACAGAAAGGAGGGACAGAGTGTTGAATACACGGTGTCAAAAGCAAAGTGGTCTGCTATGACATCGTTGAAGGTGAGGCAGAAGAGGTCCTTCACTTTACTTACCGCAGTGGACAACGTGGTGTCGCCCGACAAGATTGCAGGTTTCTTGATGCTGTTGATAGCAGCTGTCAGTAGGATAGTACGTGTTTCAAAGGAAAGAGATGATGAAGGAGACGTGTCAATGACAGATCTTGATGGTGGAAGAGAAGAGAGAGGTTGATGACAGGCTTAGATCGAAGTAGGCAAGGTGGAGAGGGTGGGGTGACTTTCTTCGAGATCGTGGTCTCGGCCAAGCCGTAGATTACAGGAAGGTTGAACCTAGGGAGGGCTTACATCAAATTGATCAGAAGACGAGAAGAAGTCGAAGAGTCAGGTCAAGCCTAAGCATACGAGAGGAGAGTAAGAGTCGATACTGTTGACCAACTCTTGTCGAAGGGAAGAGGTTGTGGTTTGGAGAAGGAGGGTTGTGGAGGAAACGGGAGCCTCTTATAGAAAATTAGAGCGTCCACAGCCTTGCCGATGCGCGCCGACTCGCGCCGACTCGAAGCGCTTCTTGAACCGAAGTGATATCTGAATTGGCTCGGATCTTTGGCTTAAGCTTCTGATTTTGAGGTACTCAAGAAGGAAAGATACTCAACCGCAGCACGTATGATGGAATAAAAGCATTGAAGGCCAGAGGACGACGACTGGTGGTATGAAGGAGAATTTCCACTATACACACCTTTAACATGCAACTGATGTGCTGATGGTCTATCTCTGGAATGTCTCACTGTACCTACAGGCTTGTAGTGCTTTCTGCTATGTGTCGGGCTTGAGTGCAGACACTTGCAATGCTTCTACTCCATTGTTCATGTTTGATACTGCAGGATCCCATCTTGCAGATTGGATTGCACGCAAATTCTCATCAAAGACAGAAGTAAGATTGGCTACCAGAGCATCACATCTCAAGGCGATCGATCCGAGCAATCATTGACCTCTTGCTCAGTACCCGGGGAGCCGAGAGCAGGGCCAGCATCTTGATTGGAAGCCCATCAGCTGACAGGTCTCCTATAGGAGAAAGGCTTCAGAAGTTCGCAGACGCAGCTTCTGGATTGGTGCACTAACGCTTTAAGTTAGGGAATCTGACTTGGACCCGATGTCTGAGGTACTGGAGACGCACTTTCGACTCGGTGCCTTCGTCTTCTGCAGGGCTTGCTCCGACTTGCCTACCTCCTCCTTGTTTTTGGCATTCGTGCTGACCAAGTATCCATAAGAAGGCCATTTTCACATCGAACAGAGCGCTCGAAACTCATTCGCAATCCGGTTCCACGACATGATCAACAACGCGGACGAGACATTCGGAGGAAACATGCTCTCAAGCGACATACATTACGTTATGGAATCTGTGACATACCACTTTGATACGGAGCGAAAAGAACCTTGGCTGTCTGGTCGAATCCAATGGAGTTGCAGGGCTCCTAACGTCTAGAAAGAGCACTGGACGGAATGGAGCCACGACACCAGCAGCAACGAAACAGGAAGCTACAATGCTGCACCGAACTCGCTAATGTTACGTAGGAGATGCAGAAGATACACAACGGATGCTCGAGATTGATAGTTCCCAATCAACACGAAAGATGCTCAAATGAGGCTGGAAGGATGTATCTGAGTCCCTCTACAGGGCTTCGTATCCGGTTCCGGGCCCATCACTACTTGATTGCTCATCAGCACAAAGGTCGTCTATGCCGGACAAATGTCTACAGGAAGTTCAATACATATGATGGTCGATGACTGGAGGTTGACTGGAGCCGGCTGATATTCGAGTTGAGGCAGTTGGCAGCAATACCGAACCAAATTGGGCACAGAATTGAGGTTGGGGATCAAGGCATATGGCAAGGAGTCAGTGCATACAGTATTTGATAGCTACAAGAATATCGAAGAGAGTTACATGACATACCTTTTTCTCTGGAGTGCTGCTCAATGTGAAGTGAGTGGCCAAATCAAGGGCCCTTCTTGCCTGGGCTTCAAAAGCTCGAAGATCCTCCGTTCTCGAAGAATGACACTCTACAGCGATGTAGCAGTTCAAAGTGTCGTGCTTGAGAGTTGAAGCCAAAGACAAAGATAGAGACCAGAGGGCAAGCTTGCATACGAGCAATAGCCTGAAATCTTGCTCTTCGTACACCTGGATACCTCAAATTCCTGAGTAGCTCAACGGTGCGGCGAGCAAGGCATCAAGACAAGCACAGGTTGTCAGTAACACCGTCAGTAAAACATGTGCGAACATTTAGATCTCAAGATTCTAAGAAATCACAGCCGACAAACCACTCCCTCTTCATCTAGGTCTACCAAGAATTACCACACCATGCTCGGAGCTACAAAGAGACTGGACAAAAAGCACAGCATGGACAAAAAGAAATTGGTCGAGCCATCACGCTTTCGCTCGGCTCACACCAGAAATTCTCTATCCCCATATATTCTTCCTCAAAATGGTGAAGTCAACGATTAGTTCGTTACCAAGCCTTTGGAATCAGGTACCGGCGACTATCTTAGCGGAGATTTAGTACCGCTTGAGGCTTCCGCCACTGGTCTTGGAACTTCTCCAAGCGGCGCTTGAGTTGAATTCAAGTTAAGCATCTACATAATACGAACTGGAGACATCACATGTCTGTGTGATTGGGCCCATATATCTCAGGATAGTAGAGGAGAGTTTGAGTGGCAATTTCAAAGTCGACGATGACCGGTGAAAGAAGGGAGTAGTGCGGAGATGCATGGAGTTAAGAGTCCGGGGAATGGAGGTGTGGACGAGGCTATCTTCGAGGCTATCATAGTCTAGACTGCCGCCGTCGAGGCTCCAGGAACAAGACCGGTGGAATTCTCCGTGCAAGAAGTCAACCGATCAAGCATTGAAATTGTAATAACGAATTGACACGAGCGCATCGAAGGACAGTGGGGAATGTGAGCCCCTTTCGAGCAGCTATTGCTGCGGAGCCTTACTATGCCAATAATTTTTGGATTTGTAAGAGCATCAGTGTACTTGTACGGGAGTCCAGAGCATCTCTTTGTCCCAAATGCAATGATCCTCCTGGTGACCCAGCAAATCTTCACGATGCATTGCCGGTGAGGAAGCTTAGAAAGCTGGATGACTCTAGTGAGAACCGGGTGGTCCCTCCGGTCCGTCGAGAAAGTGAAGCGACGAGGCTGCCAATCGAGTTCTGATGGCCAGAGAACATTGCAGCCGCAGAGTGGTCTTGTGGCTTTTTGCAACTGTTGCGGCAGTATTCTCCCGTGACAGAGGATGTTTTATGATTGGAGAAACGGTACGGAGATACTCGAGGCTGACGTTCTTTCCAAATGTTAGCTTGCTGCAGAATTTTGAAGTTGTTCTTTCCATTCTTGGCATAGCAAACGCCTACATCCGAATATATCGGCTTTAAGGGCGAATTATGGCTGAGCTTGGCGACGCTCGACCCCTACAGAAAAAAAAGAAAGTGATGAGAAATCAATTGAAAAGAAGGGAACAGCCGAGTATATGGAGGGACCGAGTGTGAAAAATTAAGAAATCGATCCCCAATTTTGTGCCGATGGTCGGCTCTCCGTTGAGGTAACCTCGGCATGATTGATTCTTTTTCACTTCGATGTGCTGCTGGGATCTTGAAGATTTTGTGAAGGTTCAACTCTTGATCCGGGATCTGTCCATGTCGGTATTTCCAACTCAAGCCTCATTCCTCTAAATAGGGTAGTTGCAGGCGGCAAACCTTGTTTGGTGGGGGTAACGAAGCGGCACTTGGACATGGGCGTCGGTCATGACGATGCAGCAGGCCACGGGTAGTGACACACTGATTATGTACAGATTCCGTGCGGTTTCCATTCGGCGAGCAATGGAATTCTAATTCTTGAAGCTCCATTCAGACCGTCGTCCGAGCCGTTTAAGTGGGATTCAGGAAGGGGAGGTCGCAGACATTTCGGTGACTTCGAAGTGGAGGTTGATGCCGCCAAGACATTGGATTATAGACCACTTGTGCAAATTATGCAACAACGCCCTCGAAAAGCAGTCCGAAGCCGAGAAGCCACAACGGGACATGAGTCTCGGGATATTCAACGTCTTTTCAGTGGCTGAAAGCTTCTGAAGCTTTCGACCGGGCGTCTGTACTAAGGTAGCGGGGCTCTTCAATTTGATCTCGGGCTTAGTGGGACTCCGATGGCCGACCCAGCAAGGGGGGGAAAGTCAGGAGATCTTTTCAAAGATGCTGCATGCCATGCCGTTTTGCCAGTCTCCATGTCGTCCTGCTGGATTGAACTGAGACCTGCTGATACCCTTCATGGGGAGATTGCATGATGATCTGAGGGATTTTATAACTTTTGTTGACGAATCTTTGCGGAAGATTGCGGACGGTATTCTCCTCCGTGGATGAGAAATGGAGTTTATGGAGATTGAGTTCTGACATCCCCAATATGCATGGCCGCGGACTTTCCGTTACAGTTCGCCGAGTCGTACCTATACGTCGTACCTATACGTCGTGCCTCCGTAATCGTTACCGTATTGGTATTTGGAGGCAGCAGTGGAAGGAAATTGCCAAGTTGTGGCTATGTAGTATGTACCCCGGACGCCAAGATGTCAGGAAAGGAAATCAATTCATCTCAGAAACCAATTGTTTTCACCCTGCTGATAATTAAGGAGACCGTTGTTGCTGCGGTCAAATCCACGCGTCACCGACTCGTTGCGTGCGGGAAGTTTGTGAATGTTTACCTGTACGCCGGATCGGAAATCCAGGTTATTCGCGTTCCGTGTTCAAGTGTCCCACTCTCAGAAGCTTTGGGCACATCTTATTGTCCCTGATTGTCGTGCTGTTCAAGGATCATGGGCGCCTTCTACGATAGGCTTCTAGAAGAGGCGCAGAAAGATGCCAAAGAGCCACATTCGGCTCGGGAGCACCGTCGATACGATCTGCGGACCCTCAATGTAATCGAAAGCCCTAGCTTCAACAACGCGTCCCTATTCTTGTTCGTACCTGAAAAAAAGAGATTATCAAACTCGTGATGCATGAACTTGAAGAGCCACCTACTTCATGGCTCCACCAAAAGGCCTTATTGCTTGTGATATGGTCTGAGAACAATGAGGCGAAAACTGTTAGGACTGGTCCAGAGCGGTGAGGGCCATCAATTACTTCACCGACAGCGAAAAATATCCGAATGTATGTTCTTAATCAGCGGAGCTTTGCATCATCATGCTTCGATTGCGGATAGACGACCACTTGTCAGACATCTCTCCGGTGGCACTGGCCTTGTTGGGTTGAGATCCAGAACGTTTGAAACTCGCTGTTGTGGCGATACTCGTCTCGACTTGAAATCTTCCAGCTTTGATTGCAAGGCTAGAAACTGCTCGCTAACAATTCCACGAGGCTGGTTGATCGTCCGGGACCCTTTTTTAAATCCGCATTATCCGTCTGGGATACCTTGCCTTGCGTCAAGCTTCCGTCCACGGCGGAAGAGGATAGTGCTTCGTGCCGGCCGCCGAACCCTGGCAGCCTTGTCGTTCAGACCCGTTCTCGATCTTTCGGATTACTGAGCAAGCAAGGAGATGCTTTGAAACGATTGTAAATTCAATTCGAGACAGGAAATTGGGAATTGAGGGGTCCAGATGAGGTGACATGAGCACTGAGCAATCAGCAAGACGAGAATCGTGTCCACAGATTGAGTGAAAGTCGGGATCCCATTTTTGGAAAGAAAGATTCACAATGCATCTGCGATTGCTCGAAGTTACGACCGCACAGTAAGCTCGGTAGCCTCCTGCTTACCAGTTCACGGGCACTGGCTGCTTCGCGTAACCAGCGTGAGACGTCACGAAGAGAAGTTGAGAGAACCACAATACCTGCCAAAAAGGTGTCTGGTAATCATTATTATGAGACGACAACTTTAATTTCCACTCTAGAATTTGCAATAGTGCTGAGTGTGCTTCACAAGTCATCACCTTGCTCCTCTGCCATTAAGGAATATAGTTGGTAACTTCAGACGATTGCACGAATGTAGGTAAGGTGGAAACGTATTGTCAGTAACACCAGCTTTCTGTGAAACTGTGAATACTGCTTTTCCATACCTCACCTCACATTCAGATATCCTTTTTTGAATGAAGTAATACTTGGGGATGTAGTTCTAGATACCGACCACTAGGTCCAAGTTAGTACTAAGTTCCGCACAATACTAAGCTCGCTCTTCGCATCTTCCACAGGGCTGTTGGCGAAGCTAATGTTTAGTGAGTCCCGCAAAAGTGCCACTGACATCACAGCACTCGATATACTGCGCGTGAGTTTTCCCAAAATCACTCATTCTAATCAATTAAGCTCACACGCCCTGCCAGCTTCGGCGGGCAAACTTGGGACCCGAGAAAGGGAGTTGAGAGGTGCCGTTCCAAGCGCCTAGTGCCCACACTCGCGCGATTCGACCGTTCGAGGTACCTTTGCACGTTTCTCCGTGTTGCAGTGTCTGAGAGTCCAACGTCACTCTCTGGGCAAGTATCAGCTGAAAAGCTCAGCGCTGGGCAGGTACTTTCCCAGGAACTTCCCAAAATAAACTATCGCCGAGAAATCACAAGAAATCCGAGAAAGACGAAGGCGCCCACAAGGTCCCAACTGTCTCTGAGTTGCTACTAAGCTAGCCTTTGTATTGCGCTGTCCAAAGCATGCCAGCGTCTCCTTGCCCAAAAGGCACCCAACCTTTACCTCTAGAGGAAGTTTCGCTGTGCGGCGTTCAAATCCTGGACCTTGCAGCATGCTTGGCCTCTGCCACGCCCCAGCAATTTGCACAATTTATGCTCAGAGTGTCTTGGGCCGGCCACCGTAATCTGGTCGGCGTCAGCAAAAGGCTTGCATCCGACCCCGAGAACCCAAGGACCCCAAGGAATAGCTTTCCTCCACAGCCCAGTCGATTCCAATACAAAGACCACGTCAAACCCACTTCCATATGACTCCTCACGATGCATTTAACATACAGCCACCCCTTCCCTTTTTTCTCGGAAACGGCTCGACAGTTACAACTGCATATCTCCAGTCGCCAACCTCATAGCACCACTCGACCCAACCTACATGACCTTGCAGCACCTCGACACACGACCTTCCCCAACAGCACTTCAAGCGCCACCATCGGTTTCCGCTCTCGGATCTCTAGTGTTTGAGAAGAACATCAGATCTTTCTCTAGGGTCCTGTGAAGTTAGCATTTTATTAACGGCCCCGCGTCCACCGATTCCTTCCGAGCGCTTGTCAGGAGAACTCTCGGACATAACTAATATCCCGAGTATCCTTGATTGGACTTATGAATCAGCAGCACACATAATCACTGGGCTCCGATTATATTTCCTGCTCTGAGATATTTTATATATTCCTTTAGCCGCCCCCTCGATTGATCCATATCATATATCACCCCGCCACACCTCGTCTCCAACTTTGACTTACACTTTGTGTCAACAATGTCTGGTCTACCTACCCCTCCAATGGAGGACCACAGAGCACACCATTCTAGGAAACTTCCTAAATCTTCGAAACCTTTAAATCGGACTTCGAAAAGAGCCAGTGCTACACATGAGCACACTGCTTCTGTTGTTCTAGATGGAAGACACAAGCGCGTGTGGAAGGCATGTGAGCGATGTAGGATGAAGAAAACAAAGGTATAGCTGCTGCCTCGACATACAATGGCCTTTCTGACATTGATCTAGTGTGATGGAGAGTCTCCTTGTAAAAGATGTAAAGATGATGGCCTTGTATGTACAGCTGGAAGCAGAAAGAAGACAGAGTTCAAGCAGCTACCTCGAGGGTGGGCATCACTTCAACATTACATCTCATGGACCCCACTAACCTTCACTCAGGTACGCAGAAGTTTTGGAGAACACCCAGTACGCACTCATTGCAACTGTACAAAAACTTTACACCATGGTCCGGAACAATGAATCTTGGGAGTTGGGGGAGCCAGAGTTAAACGACCGAGGGCAGCCAGTGATCCACGACATAGCGTCCAAGCTTGGATGCATTCGACCTTCACCAGACCTTCCATGCGCTTTCCCAGAGGGACCAGAAGATTTGGCAGAGCTTCAGGCTCAGCTCCATGCTGCAGAACCTGAGATGAACATGGAAGGGAGCAGGAAACATTCAGACGATTCTGCATATTCCCCACCATTAGACCGAACAGATCGAGCAAGCAGCAGCGAGAGTGACCATTCCACTATATCAAAGGATTACCAACAGATATTATGGTCACAGCAACGCCAGGCTGCAAGGTTACCGCCTAACTTGGCCATCAAGCCTGCGCCCTTGAACTTGGCCTCGCAACGATCTTCCTTCGATGAGGACTCATGTCCACCTCGTACCTCAATCGACACCTCTCGCTCGATGCCTTCACCGATTTACACAGATTTCACTACCGAGTCGCCCATGTTTCGCAACGATTCACCATTCTCACCGTGGTCTGGAGGCGATGACTTCCTTGGACCCGCACACGCACTTGACATGACCGCGAATTTCATGCGCCAACAACAGCAAATGCAAAACATGCCTCGCTCAGCACCGATGGGGCGAGGTTTTGATACGGCAGCTCTGAAGGCCTTGCAGATGAATGATGGGATGAACTTCGCAGAGGGAACCATCAGGCCAATGATGTTAGACAGCAGTATGGGCTTTGACCTCGACCAGATGGACAGTATCATTTACAATGGCGATTACGAAAGTCAAATGGGCATGGCTTAAAAGATACGTGAAAAACGGCGTTGACGAGTTTTGTCGTGCACTCGCTTGTGGTTATCGTCACCCCCTTTCGCTGGAGGGGCGACAAAAAGTTGTTGAAAAGACTGGGCGTCCATGATCTCTCTCTTGGGTTTACGAAGCTGCTACGTTTGGATGTTCATGATTCCCATTCTTGTTAATATACAGGGCACTGTTGTATGGATAGACGTTCGTTGCCTGCATAGTATGCAGGCCGGCTGGGGGCGTTTGGGATGATTCAGGACGGCTGCATTTGGGAGGTTGCAAAATCGGAATGGGAGAGACATCATTGACCAGTCATTAATTCAACCACTCCACATCGAGAGAGAGAATGTGTTTACTACGCAGAGAGTTCCTGACCTCCGAGATTCCTTGATTCAATATGTGCTTCAACATATCCATCTACTTCCTTGCATGTTCAACAGAATTCACATCCTTCATACTGTACCAACAAGCCATTTCATTCATGCTTCCACTTTGGTAACTTCCAAAGTTCTAGATATCTTTGACAAGCAGCAGGCACGGACTTACCTGCACGTGTGCGGAGACGGACTTTATGCCAGCCGTGCAGTGTGATCCTCACTCTCACCACTCAAGCGTCTCAAAGGCGCCAAATACCCTCGAGCTAACGCAACACGCAATAGGTAATCGCCACGCCGCCGTTTAGACTGGATTACATACACTGACTGCGCCGCGGCCAGCCTGGCTAGAACCATTGTAGCTTTCCGGACGAATTTTTTTTTTTTTTTTTTTTTTTT
>AYLM01002880.1:0-46376 GCA_001625345.1 Cairneyella variabilis
TACTTTCAAGAGCAAGACTCGACTCGCGTTGACAATTGATACTGAGAGTTAATGATAAAAGTATGATGATTAATTGTATTTTCGATGGAGGATGAATAAGAATAAGCCGCAGTGCTGAATCGGAGTGGGGTGAGCCCCTGGAAGGACTTACGGACGTACCTTCGTACATGCGAAGGGGATAATAATCAGCAAGATGCAGCGCCGAATGCGGCATGCATTTTGCGAGACACCAAACCAGACATCGTTGCGCCCGCAACGGAACTGCGGCGCAGTTACTACGTAGTCTTACAATATCCTCATAAAGTAAACTAACCAGACTAGTATTCAAGCTCCGAATAATGAACAGGCAGCAACTCAATGTCTCGACGCCCATGGTGCGAGTATCAGTTCATCCCGTCGCAAAATGATGGCCATTTAAGTCCGCCGAGCGGAAGTTACAAACATCCTCCTTCTCCGTCCGGCCCGCTCTCCTTTCCAAGCAACCCTGTACGACCCCGCGAATGGCATCGCATTCGCAAGCGTATTCGAGTTCGAGCGGTCGGCCTCCGAGCAAATAATACTCGGAAACTTTCACTTTCCAGCCTCCTTTCTTTCTTATTCCCCCACTCGTATTCCAGATACGGCACCCGGGTCGCTCAATATAGGGCCTTCGCACAGCACGCGCTCGCCTCCAGGCTTCAGCTGCTATACGTATGGCAGAGCGCAATTGACTGATCTGACAATCATCTCGCAGTCCTCAACCCAGCTGCCACGCATCGCATACTAAGCTTAACCCGCTCTCGTACCCTACGCTCCATTCGCACAGAACTCTTTGATGGCATGACAGGGCCAGGACATCGATGATAATTGGCGTCCACACGGAGACTGATGGTTAACCCGAGCCCGAAGCTCGAAAAGCTCGATCGAGCACCCTTGCCCTGTCGTTGTGCGCGGGGAGTTTGGGAGCTCTGGTGGGGGCTTGAGACTTTCATGCAACCAAGCTCTGGCCGCTCGCATGAGAGTTTGTCCACTTACTTTCCTCGTTCTTCGTACTTTAACACTACCCGCTGCCAAGAATTTATGGTTTTTGAGGGTTTCACATTTTGTTCCTTGATTGGTAACGAGCTTTAAAATGTACTTGGATATACCTCACACTCTAAGCTAGGTATCTTTGCCCTGAAAGAGATTTCAGCAACGTGCGGAGTTAGCCTTCCTCGGTTCAGCGTCGCTTCTCGCAAATACTGGACCAAAGTCCCCTTTGGGCAATTTGGTCGCACACGTTTGATTTTAGACGCCTCTTTTTTGCTTTTGTGGTGCAGTAGCAGCGGGGTCTTAAGTGGCTTGCAGCATGTGAGACCTGTGATTCCAATCGCGCTGCAGATAAAACCCAGTGAGTTGTCTAATAGCATCGAACTCTTAATCTTTGCGGTATGGTGGTACAGTAAGAGGACATGCAGATTCCAAAATAATGGCGCAGAGAAATTCGGGTCTTTCATCGGGACCCGCTGCTACTGGTCGGACCGTTCTCCGATTGCTCGAGGGGCTTGATCGACGCTGCTGACGTGCTTACTACATGCGGTTCGCGCTTGCTGAAAGGGCGTCTGTTGCCGGATCCTGCGATCTGATATGTCCACGAACTTCGAGATGGGTGGTCTCGAGTCATAAGTATCATTTCGTGGCTTGATGATGGCGCGGCAGGGCTGCGAAGCTTTATTCTGTCTTTGAAATCATTAGCAGGCTCCCATATTGGTATCTCACGTCAAAGAATTTGCTCGTTTCATCTCCCATTCCTGCGAATCAAGGTCGTGATATCAGTTATAAGCAAGCCTGGCTCATATCCGACATCTGACTCGATCGGTGATTGCTCCTCGTTTATCGACGGACCAGTTCGACGGAATTGTCAACGCAAATGAGATTTTAGTTCGACTGCTTACTTTGCTTCTGGTTTCTTATATAAGCTTGACGGCTCGTCTAGATCACATGCTAGTGTTAGAGTCCTGGGTTAAGCTTTTGACATGTACCTCAAAACACTTTATCTACAGTTTCAAATTTCAAATTTTGGCATGTGTTCGATTCCGCTCTTGCATTCCGCCCTCGGATCGTGTCTCCCACAAGGATTGGATTGCATCTGCCGGTGTGGTTGTAAGATTAAGATCCTCAGATTTCACCGAATTTTAAAGTATGGATGCTGGATCGGTATGGTTGTTCAACACTGATTTTGTTTGAATCCTATCATAAGTCTCCAGCTCAATTACGCAATCCGAAGTGTTGAGATGTAGTTATGTCAACAAAATCGACAGTCTCGGCGCCGAAAGCTTGTCATTTTCTGGTACAAGAGTCAAGCTTCTCCGCGGAGCATCATCTATTCTCTAGCTACGTTACTTTTTTATTGTTGGATATCTTCGGCAAAAAATCTATGTGCGAGGTCGAGGCACTTCCGGATCCTGAGGACCACTTTTGACACTTTCAGTCGTTTCTCAGACTTTCCATTTTTAATTTCATGCCGTAGCTCACTTTTCAAACTCGATCGCAAGCATCAAAATTACAGTGCTTTTCGTCTGCCGAATATCTGCATTTTTGAAATGAAGTCAGTGGCTTGGAGTTGAGGCTCTAGAGGTCCTCGAGTTGTACGTAGGCTACACTAGCTGAATCTTGATAAGACGAGCTTTCGATCTGCGCTGCGGTCCTGTTGTCAAGCTTCTGATCGTGAGTCTTGACCGTCATTAGCCTTAAACAAAAATGTCTTCTGAATGACCTTTGACCACCGTCGGAGCGGTGATGGTCCTCTCTCGGGAGAGTAGAAGCTCTATTCCTAACCCGGTCTGTCTCCTTCGGCTTTCACTCGCCCCTCCTCTATGTGCAGCTCCTCCACTGTAGTCCAAAGCCCCAACACCCCTCGCCACCGGCACTCAAAGAACTACCGGACGCCATCCCAGTCTCCCAAAACGCAATCCGCGTATCAAAAATACGGGGTAAAGGGAACTCCCGCCCCTCCGTGCTGACAATCCACGCCCTCCCGGCATGTTCGGACCCAAGATGTCTACATAAAGCATGCCAGATCCCACGCCACCTGAGTGGCATGACTTCCTCCTTATCTATCACAATCACAATCCCAAAACCAGGATACGGAAATTTTCGCGTTCGTTCGCTCGCGGACCAAATTTGCTATGCGGGGTGCGGGGTTAGTGGAAGGGCTTGTTTCCGAGACGTGCACAAATGTCACGGGTACGAGCCGCAGCGAGGATCCGAGTGCCACGGACACAACTCCTTCGTGACCAGCCTCCTCTCGCAATCTCGGAATCCGTAAGGGAATTTGTGTTTGCGAGTCGGGAAAAAAAATTGGTATGCTGTCCGAGTATGCGAGGACATCGGATGAGAAAGTTTCCGACGCGTGGATGGTAAGGTAGGGTTCCGCGTATTCGGGTTCGTTTGGGCGTACTCGTTTGAGGAGCTTTTGCGGGGTCCAATAGATAGGGGTGCTGTACAGCTGCGAGAATCGTGGAGTGTTCGTACTACGGTTGACTGTTGGGAGGGAGGGGTGACAGAATGCGGGGATTTGTGAAAGCATCGGATATTTTATTGCTTTTGCGAGATGTTCTGATATTTGTTGCAGTGGAGACAGATAAGGATCAGATGATGCGAGCAACACACACTGCCGGTGCTGCTTGCATATGCATTGCATGAGAGCCCTGAACGGAGAACAGGAGTTTAAAGCAGACCGCCTCCGTTCCCGGCGGAGTTGAGGTTCTGCTTTTGGATTCCGTTCTTCAAGAGAAGATTCTCTGCTGTCCATGGACCCCAGAATTACCTTGAATCCAAGGCCTTGAAGTGTCAAGAAGTCTCTAGCTTGATATTAAGGATATACTTGACTTCCTACTCATCACCGGAGCTATCTCAGTAACCTTATCCCGAGTTGATGTCAATGTATTACACGTGCTGCCACAGAATATGTAGAATTTTTTTTTATTTTTTTTGGGGGGGAAAGATCATCAGCAAATTTAATCCGCAACTCACTGGCCTCACAAGCATGACTTCGAGTCTTCTTAAGATCTACAATGAAGTACCTCCGTGGCAGGGGTGGCCATGTTAGAAGTTGAGAGGCACGACAATGTGAGGGTTGCTGCCTAATTCCCAATGTTTTGCAAAGCTGCAAGTTACCACAACCCCGCATTCACAAACATCTGATCTAACCGAGAACAACCATGAATCTTTGCGGATTTTCGAGGTCAAGAACACATTTTGTCTGAGGAAATGAATGACGCGTCTCAATTACTGGTAATTGACGAAGGAAGCCTCATAATGTAGTCTCAGGAACCGAGTGGTAACCTTTATTCATCTTCTCGAAGTCAATAGGAAGTTTAGTTCTTCTTGAAGATGTTGTGAATTTTGGAAAGTGACCTGTCAAATACGTGAATTGCTTTTTACGCAACGCTGCACCTTACCACAGCCAGTCTTATCAGTTGCACCTCACTCAAGCTTCTCACGTCCTTAATAGCATCGAGTCGCGCTCCTGCCTCGCGCTGTTGGTCCACTGCTTATCATTAAGGGCACTTCTGAAC
Source organism: Cairneyella variabilis (assembly GCA_001625345.1). NCBI lineage: Eukaryota > Fungi > Ascomycota > Leotiomycetes > Helotiales > Cairneyella > Cairneyella variabilis. Next base: position 4,539 of record AYLM01002880.1, read on the forward strand.
GTCATCGAGCGTGTGAAAGCAAGTCCAAGATATCTGTGAAGTAACTTCTCCCCTTCGAAAGACGCTTTGCTAGCTTTGCGTAGTACGTTCGCCTTTGCCTTTTATGAGATTGATACCAGTACGCCTGATCTGTGCTGATCGATATCTCGGTTACAGCAAACCTATCCAAGACGCAATCGAACTGCAACACTGCCGCATTTCGTTGATTCTGAGACTATGGAACGCTATCTTGGTAGTACCACAGCCTCAAAGAGGGGGGTACCGACCAAATCTCGTCCTCTAACAAGAGAGTGCGTACTGGGAGGCCTTTCATTGACCCAGCCGGAAGTTCGAACGCTATTAGAGAGCTCTCAAAGTGATTCTTTCTCATTCAGGCAATACTTCGTTGGGAATAAACTTTCTAGCCTGCTTCAAAACGAGTCCTAAGATGCCTCCCGAGCTGAGGTCATGATATCTCATTTCTAATGTTTTCTTTACGTGCAATGACCATCTGCTAATGCCCTTTTCTAGTTCAACCACTGGAGGTCGCATTAAAGTCGAACTTGAGGATGCGTGTGAGGATCTCCACATCAAATCTGAGCCTGGTCAAGATGATCTGAAATTTGAGCCCATGGACCTCGACATCAAAGCTGAACCTCAGGAGGATGGTAACAAGTTTGTGTCGGTAGGAGGAGCTACTGAGTTCGAATCTGAGCCTATGGTTGACAACACACAAAGCGAGGACGACGATACGCTTACGCCCAAGGCAAGTGATGCCGTTCAGAATGTCGATTTCGCCTACATACCCAGTAATGCAACACAGAATCCCTTCCGAAGTGTAACTTCTGCAATAAAGAGCCTCCTTTGGGAAGCCGTCTGAAGAAATGTGGTTCTTGCAAGTGTGCATTTTATTGCAACGCAAAATGTCAGAAGGAGGACTGGCACAAAAGCCACAAGTTCATTTGCAACCAGTTCAAGGCTCTTACGACTACAAATCCACGTCCCTCCGAGGATCATGTCCTGGTGATAGTTCTCCCGGATGCCGAGAAAGAGCCCCGGCTTACCTGGATGGAATACGACAAGGACGACATAACGAGCTTTGATGCGACAAAGATACTTGGCGAGTCATACGGAGGAGAGGAGTTGATTAGCGTCGACTGCTTCACGGAGTTCGGATGGCCTGCGAACCCTGCGACTCGCATATTCTACCGTGGCATGTACCGCTCTGACGGTTCAATTGACAATCAGTGCGTCATCAACTTGATGAATGGAAAGGTCAAGAACCGATGGGCCGGCCACTTACTTGCTTATTCTGAAATCCGAGACCCTGAAGATGATGAGAAGGAAGAAACACTACAAGACGTCACCGCCATGACCTTTCGAAAGGTTATAGAGTTTCTTCAGAAGTACGGGAGCTGGAAGTGTTGCACCGATCCCTTGTGGAACGAGTACCTGAAGCAGCTTAAGATCCAGCTTAGAACAGCATCAAGCAACACCCAAAATCGAAGCTGTCATTGGCGTTGAGATTCCTGGCGAAGGCTCTAAGGGCTTGATTAGACAAGCTACGTACACTAGTGTTGAGGTTCCTAGTGATCTCTCCATATTCACTACCTCAAAGCCCACCGAGATTTCAGTCCGCCTCGGTCTACCGATTCTCACCTATAAGGGGGGAAAATGGATCACCCGAAAAGAATGGAGCACAAAGCCACCAACACGGGTCGAATCACACGTGGTCGCTAAAAGCATTCTTGAAAATGCTGGAGCCATGTTTCTCAATCTCGTAATACATCCACGGAGTGTCTTGTTTGGTAGATTCAATGACCTATGGCTGGTTGACATTGGTTCTGTTGTAGCGGTACGCCAGGATAAGCAACCTCTCAGCCCTCAGCACATCGAAGCACTCGTTCACTTTTGTCAGTTTGAGGTGTTTCCTGGCCTTGCGGAATTGGACGACGAGAGGTCAGAGAGGTCGGGAGTGTTCGGCCCACCCGATCAGGACGACTTCAACGACTTAAACGACATCAAGCGTAGAAGAGAGTTCCTCAAAACCCATGTATGCCGCGAAAATTTTGAGGAGTACTTTAAGAAGCTCAAAAAGGAGAAGATTGAGGATGATGATCAAGCTTGGGAGTCGGTCATTTCTCCATATGCTGTGGTTTGACTTGGACATTTTACTTGAAGGAAGGAATGGTGTTTTGCTGTGGATTTGTTAGATTTGGTACACATTCAACATGTAGGCCAAAGTGTTCATTGAAGATGAACATTTTCACTCAAAAGTATTTATTGAATTCACCAATAAAGTATTGAAATCTGTATTTTGTATGCTTTGTGAGTAGTTGCAATTCTTTGAAAGCGAAAAGGACCGAACAGAGTCCGACACGAGAGATGAAATACGCTTGAAAAAAGTGTCGAATTGGCAACACCGCTTTTCGTTGCTAGGCTCCTCTCTTACCTCCATTGATATCCTTCGCAATCTTGCACACAAAACCTCTTCAACACTTCGAGATTCCAAATTTGTGCTTTGTTGTTGCTGCATCTTTCTCAACTTGAAGGCTCTTATTGAGATCTTCTTTGAGTACTCGAGTAAGTCAGAGCTCTTTCTAAATTACATGCTCACGCATTGTTATCTCTGCGCTCTTGAGTGCTTCGCAAGTTGCGCCTCACTTTTGCAAGGCTTCGACTTTCTAAGCTCCAAAGGACTTGCACCTCAACTCCAATATATTTTGCCAAGTCGACCTCAAGTCCGACTGGGGATCTTCGACCGATACGAAAACCATAGTCGACGAGAACGGTGCTGCCACTTCCAATGCTGAAGCTACCAATACTGGTAGTGACGAGAACAGTGATACCGCCACTACTGCCGCATCCAAGCCACCCGACCATACCATTCCTTTGAACTGCAACACTTGTAACAAGCCTCCGGGCTCCGGTCGCACCCACCGGAGATGCATGACCTGTAAGGGTGCGGTCTATTGCACCAGCAAGTATCAGAAGGAGGATTGGGCTACTCATAAGCTGGTCTGCGATCAGTTCAAGAACTTTGAGGTTCAATACTCCCGACCATCTTCGCGTTGCGGTTGACTTCCTTAAGAGATACGGCCAAGGCCTGAATACTCCCCCAACCTTGACCATGTCCAGCTACCCATCAATCATGAGCATGATGACCAAGCAGACTGTCTCTGGAGTTCAGATTGGTACTCTTGGAGATGTTGAGCTACTTGGTCGAGTCAGATTCATGAAGGTGGAAATCCCTCTTAATAACCCTATCTTCCGTGAGACACAGCCTACCACTATCTCAATTCAGTTGGGTCTGCCCATTCTTGTCCGTAAGCTTGAAGCTCATCTTCAAGAATGGAAGAACACCGACAACCTTGACAACATCTCTGCTGACAAGAACGACGAAGCTCTCTTCTTACATCTCAATGCCCGCCCCCAAAATCTTGTATGGCCCTTGGCCTGCATGCCGAATTGGCTGGATTGGACTATTCATCTAGGAACTGCTTTGGTGGTCCGACAAGACAAGAAGGATATTACTAGTCAACAAGTGGAGGCTCCACGCCATTTTTGGCAGTTCGAGATCTATCCAGCAATGGAACAAGTCTTTGAGAGACCCGGTGAAAAATTATTTATAGGAGAAAGAGGACTTCCTCAAGGCTAACATCACAAAGGAAAAGATTGAGGGATTCTTCAACAACTTGCGAGAGGAGTAGGCTGCTGGCGATGGAAATTGGGAGTACGCTACGTCTCCTTATGCTCCTTTGCTTGATATGCCTCTTTTCCAGTGATTTTGGTTGCGAGGCACTTGCAATTTTGGTTTCTACTCAAAGTGCCTATGAAGATCTTCGTTGCTTCTCCTGGGCAAGGGCAACTCCGCTTCTAAGATCTTTCAACTTAGGTGGATTTGAATCAGTTGACGGAACACAAGTGCATTTTCTTCGTAGATTCTAGTTTGGATCCTACTTTACAGCACCGATATTGCTGACGATACATTACTGCACATATCATACATAATGCTTTCCACAAAATGTTAGAGGTAGATACTCACGGTACTTGCAGACAAAAATGATGCTTGACCATTGAACATGACTCTCAAATTGTTCGTGACGTGAGCCTCGTGGAAGTGCCAATTTCTGCTAAAAATAAGTCACCTGTTACGTGATCAATCCGAGGCATAAGATAGTAGAAGGATAGGCATCTTACAAAACACATCATACATGGCATGAGAAAGCGGCTTCAAGACGACGTATGAATATTAAATCAATAAGTTATGACTGTTTCCCAGACACTCCAGGACTATGCTGACACACGCGTTTTGTCTGAATCAAGCACTTGCTACTCCATGCTGCTGGGGCAAAACTCTATTTCCCTCAATATCTCTGGGCTCAAAATCCAAAGCGTAGAGCCCAGCCTTCGCAAGATCCATCCCATAGTTCTGGATAACCCAATGCGCCATCATGTCCATCCCTGCGCACGCCCCTCCCGCAGTCCAGAATTGCCCATCGACAACCCACTGCTTCTCCTCCCACTTCACACTTGGAGCCATCATCTTCGCCACTGCCAAAACGCCATGATTCGTCGTAGCATTCTTTCCATCTAAAACTCCCGACAGCGAGATTGCGAGTCCGCCAGTACAGGTCGTGAAGATGCCTTTCCCGGCCTTGACGTGGGCACGGATGAATTCCACGAACCTAGCGGAAAGCTGATATTTCTCGGTGTCTGGGCCACCAATCAGGAGATAGTCGAGCGGTGGGCAGTCGTCACAGGTCGTAGTGGGAAGGACTTTGAAGCCAGCGGTTAGGGAGACGGGATCCATTGTCTCATTGATGTGGTGGAACGCGATGTCGATGGCTTTATCTGTCATTCCAGCTGCGCCTGGAAATCCAACCTTTTCAAGGGAGGCAATGAAGGCCTTGGAGCAGGATGAGAGGATATCAAGAGGCCCGGCAACATCAAGGGTTTGATACGGGATCATGAGAACTCCAAAGTTGATAGGTGCCATATCGAAATTTGTAGCGGGGGAGCAGGAGGTGACGGTGTTGATGAAGGAGCTGATGGGAAAGAGATTTATGGCATGGAGAGTGCTTCTGAAAGATCCTTCTAGTCCATCTTATACACACTTTGAAGGATGAAAGACGGGGCAATTCAACTCTCCCAAACCTCGCTCGGGTAAGCTTTGCATACACCCAACGGATTTACGGATGTAGAATCACCTCGGCGCGAGCGCGTCGCTGGAACCAACCCGCGGACTCGCAGGTCGTCAGTCACCATCATCCGGGAACAATTCAACGCAATTAAATCCTGATGCTAAGTGGTGGAGGGGTTTCGCTCTCGTATAAAGACACTTGCCCGTTCGAGGAGAGCGTATATTCCCAGCGCGATCCTAGCCGTGACTTCTATGGGGGACAAATCCAAGCATCTCGCAACAGAATGGAGAGTAATAGCTCCTCTGCAATTCATGCAATCAACCAAAGCGCCTCTGAACAATCTCAAAAGACAATGGCACGCAAAGGAGAAGGGGTGTAGTGAAGTCAAGCGGGCACGTCACGTGTAAGAAAAACAGGGGTGTGTTGTGCTAATCCCAAGAAGGTAATTTGGGAAAGGACATCCTGGCTGTGCTCCAAGACATCCCGCCTCTCCAATCATGTCCAGTTCTCGTTCAGCCACGACAGCCTCACCAAAGTCACGACGACATTTCATCGGTATGGAGCGGCGGAGAGCTCAGGCTGGTCTGCATATAAAGGATGCTCTTAACCCTCCTTGAGGAGATATCTTCTTCCGGAAAAGTTCTTTCCAAATCGGCTCTGACCTAAGTGATCTTCAACACTACGATTCGTGCACTGTTGACTGGTGCCTATCATGCCTGCGTCGAGAACGAGATTGCTTCCAGCTGCTCAAGCTGCCGCTTTCAACACCTTCAGAGTGAAGAAGCAGGCTGTAACTGGGCGGGAAAGAGCAAAGTTCAACCCCGAAAGGCGAAAGGAAGTGAAAGCGGTTCGAATGAGGAGAGCATGCTTAAGATGTTCGTTATTGCGGATTAAGGTAGGTTGTCCACCCTCCTACTGCTGCCTAGATGCTCATGACAACCTTGAAAGTGCTCGGATGATGATCTCTGTGCGACTTGCAATCAACTAGCGCTTGCTTTGCATGCCCATGAGAAACAGAGCTGGTCATTCTCGGGGTGCATCCGAACTCGACTCTCTGAAGTCAGCATTTTTGACTACTGTGAGGAATAGATGACACTCTAACTTGAAGGAAATATGTAGCTGAACTTGACTAGACCTTCCAACTATCGAAGCACCAAATCTCGTGCTTGCGAAGAGCCAGAATTTGGGATCGTCGACCATTTCTCTTGACTTCAAGTCTCATGTCACATGGGACCTTGAAGCCCTTATTAAAGACTTAGTTGATTGGTTGAATGATCCTTTGATGTCTAAGACAAGTAAGGTTGGGACATTAGCTTCCTCCAATTTCTCTGATCTTGTCAAGCCAATCGTTGAGGAGAACACACGAACGAACTTCCAACGCATGATCTACGCCATATCTCTCGCACACACCTGGCCGAACAGAAGACACCTCTCGACAATATTGGAATTGTATCAAATTGGTGCCTTAGCGGGCCATGAGTTACTTCGAATTCTCGATGAAAATTTGAAGCCGCAACACTTGAAAAACTGCTCGGGAGACGAGATTAGGGCGTTGTTTCTCTTGGTCTTCGGTGCCATTTTAGCGGTTGGATATACTGACCTAAAAGAATCGAACGCTGTATCAGAACACCTCGCTCAGTACAAAACTACCCAAAGTTTTCTATGTCAGATACTTGCCCACTATATGGTCTATCTTGGGACGCAGCTCAAACTTCCTATGACTAGCGGCGCAGACCGCTTCCTTGTTGAAGCAGCACCGGCTAGGTGGTACAAGGAGGGTATATTCGAGTGGAGAACGCCCCGCAAAGAAGAACTCCCATTTCAACCGGAAGTCGAAGAGGATGATGAACGAAACTTTCTTCAATATACCGTCGACATCGCGAGTGACCTTGACGTGGAGTGGAATCGTTGGGACGATGGGACTATCGAACTCTCTCGACCTCGGTTGTAAGACGAGATCGACTCTCTGTGGTCGATGCCGACGGCAATCATCTCTAAGAATCCTCCCATTTACTCGGATTTCGAGTCACTTGGCGTAGCGAATCGCTACAAGTTCGTTTCTGCTTGCAGCTCTTCGCCAACTCAATGGCTCAACTTGACTGAAACAACGTCGGAGGGCGAGGCGCTCCGCCCAAATGAAAGAATACCGTATGAACCAGGACACTCCTCATCGCCAATTGCCAATACCTCAATGACTTCCCCGGGTTGTCTAATGGAGAATCCATGCACTTGGTGTGCCGCCACAGCAGGAGAAAGCTGCATGCACAGGGGGTTTCCGTCCCAACAGTCGTTCGGTTCGACCGTCACTGGACCACAAGACTGGACAAAAATCTGGTCGGAGCTTTGGGAGGTGGATGAGCATCTCAATATGTGCCAGCAAATTCAGAGGCGTCAATACGACCCACCGAGGCCGATGTCGAAGGAGGGTGTGGACGGTCGAATCCCCCCACACCCTGATTTGAAGAACCTCTATTATTGCAAATATGTCACTTGTGCCTACAAGAGCAAGTTCAAGCACAACGTTGAGAGGCATATAGAGCGCGCACACGAGAATTATCGTCGACAGCAAGGTGTCTTACGATCAGTAGAGTCAAAGCCATTCTATTTTATTGCAGAGGAGCGGGGCGAAATCGAGAGAGGCTGGACAGTGAGTTCCAATTCAAGTTTCCGCAATGAGCAAGGATGCTGACTTGGGATGAAGTGTTCTTCTTGCTTTGCAACCAAATCCGCACTCAGACATTCTTCTGATGTTGACAATTGTTGCCACGTCTGTGGGTCTAATGGATCTGTGTTCTCTGCCTCACCTCTTGGAGACACCCGCAAACAACAGAAGGAGCTGCTGCTAGGGATGAAGGAACATCTCCTCGTCTAATTGTATTTTGATGTTGCTCATTCCCTGTTCATCTGACTTGACAACTGCATTGAGATCATGAAGTGCAACTCAAACAGAAGGATATTGTTATATGTACATAGAACGGAATTTCGTCTCTTTTACACATATAATTTCACACAGTATTTCCATCTTTAAGCTGGACAAGAATCGACAGTGACGTAGACAATGTCCTCCGCAGTCGAAGATGGGGTTGGAGTCGGAGCTAAAGTCATGACAGAAGATGTCGTGGTAGGAGCCACATGAGCAGGAGCAGAATCAGTCGTGGCAACCGTTGCGCTAGGGATGGTGGTCTCGATTTGTTGAAAGTTGCCAACAGGAGTGGAAGTCGCTTCAACGACAAGGGCTTCTGAAGTCGTAGACGTAGATTCCGGGCCTGGAGTGGACGAAGTGGATGAAGCCACAACAGCAGCAGCCGCGGTGCTTGTGGTGCTTGCGGTGTTGCTTGAACCCGTTCCAAAGTTGCTCCCGGCAGTGGTTGACGCACCGGAGCTCACATCCACATTATTCACAATCACCACATCTCCATCCACACTCGTGATCTTCACATCCACAGTCGTGGTTCCAAATCCACTAGAGTTCTCGAAGAAGTTGTAGGTTTGGAGAGTAGTTGATTGCCAGGTACTTCCGCCATCGGTGCTGACTTCGAGAGTAGAGACTCGCTTGTTGGCGTTGACGACTTGCATGCTGAACCAATACGCTGAGACGCCTTCCTTATTGTGCAGCTGAAGAGCGGAGGTGATAGGACAGTCGATAAAGTCCCATGTCACGTCGATGACGCCTACAGAGGGGTCGGCAAGGGTGGAGAAGGCTGTGGGGAAGAGATCGAGGTGGTTTGTACCACATCCTGGACACTCATCGACGATCTAAACATGAGGTCAGGAGCCAGAAGAGAGAGAGGAACAGAGATACTCGGAGGAGCAGAGAAGAACTGACCATGGCAGTAATGGAGTTACCGGAAGGCCCAGTCACAGAGACGCAGCCTCCGCAGTTGGCGGAGTTATCCCAGTTCGAATCCGAGAGTGCCGTTCCGAAGATGTTAGATGGAAGTGTATAAGTTGAGAAGGAACAGGCTCCGCCTGCTACATTGCCGCCGTAAAAGGTTGCTTGCCCAGAGAGAGCTCGCTTGCCCAGGACTGCACCATTGGCAACTGCCAGGACAGCGCAGGCAGCGATTCCAGCGGAGAAATGCATTGCACAAAAGGAGTGTATATTCTTTCGAAGAATTGAATGTAAGGAATGGACGAAGACTAATTCTTCTTGAAGGAGAGCAACTGTGAAAGAAGAGCAACTGCGATGAAGAACAGAAAGAGGGAAACACTCCACTGGGAGTTCGTGGTGCCTTTTGTTCAAGAGCAAGATTACAACAGATGTAGTGAAATGAAACTCATGACTTCGCAATAAATCTGATACATCGTCAAATCTTGTATCAAGCGGCTCAGCGCCTGGGCTGATCCATCTGAAATGTACCCTTCCACAGGGCGTAAACGGGCGTTTCTAACAGGTGGAAACAACACCGGCACGGTATTTCTCCCTTGCAATTTAAACAAATTGCAAGGTTTGATGTGATGGACAGGGGATGATCCCATCAAGAATCCGAAAGAAAATCAACATCTTATCGATCGATACCTGCGAAGAAGCATATCTCTTCCGATCAAATAGATGGATTCTGGGAAACGAAAATATATTCTGTGGTGTTGCCGAATGACGGAGTAAAAGGCATGAGCGGGGAAACAGCCTGAAAAGGTTGCCGACTTTAGTGGCGGTCCTCAAGCGATGTCGACCCTCACTGGCTGAAGCATAACCACCATCCGCCTCAAAACATACGACGTGCATATTAATTGTCGGGTTGCAATTGTCGGGGTTGCACGCTGCGAAGAAGAGCTTGAGAGCTCACGTGGCTGTGTAATGCGCAGGTAAGTTAGCATTTCTTACGTTTGTTTCTCAATTTGTTTTGGTCTCTTCTCTCTGCAGACTTTTCGCAATGAATGCTGTAGTAGTTGGAACGGAGCTGCCACGATGGCGACGACCCAAAAACATCTCGCAGATTTTGGAGATGTTAAAGGCGCTCTTCTTCTTGAGACCGGTTATTTGGGCACTCAAGATGTACGATGAACACTGGGCCTCGCGATTCCGACGACCGCCGGACATCCATGAGCTTGCGCGAAGAGCCAGAGGAGAGAATCCTTTCGATGCGCCGGTACCGCTCCCACGAAAGCGCAAACGAGCGCTCACAAGCCCGTTACCTCCCTTGGAATTGGCACATGGTGTTCGATATGGTATACGCCGCTCCCGTCAGCGAACGGAGGAGCAGACCAAATGTGCCTTTTTGAGCAGGCTCCCTGTCGACATTCGATTGATTGTATATGAGGAGGTGCTTGCAGGCGGCGACCGAAGACTCATGCACATCCTTCGTAAGAAGGGGCGGCTAGGACACTGGAGATGCAGGATCCAAGATGGAGAAGAAGTCTGCGATTCGCAAGTGAGGCGATGCGTGGAGGGATGGCTGAGCTACAAAGCCAAATTGTGGCACTGGGATAAGCAAGGACGGCTAGATTTGAGAACCGATGGCGGTCTCTTACCTATACTCTTGACTTGCCGAGCCATGTAAGATTTCGCCTATTTTTGAATGTTTTAAACTGAACACAGTTTTCAGATATTCGGAGGCTATCCAAGTCTTGTACTCGAAGAACATCTTCCACTTCTATGACCCCGGAGATCTTCGGTACTTTTCACGCTGTATCCTCCCACAGCGGCTGAATTCCGTTCAATCCCTCTTGATCGACTGGGAGAGGCTTTTCAGCATCTTCAACAAGGACAACACGCGACCAAAGTACAATATGGAAGAATTGAAAGCTTGGTGCGAGACGTGGGCTATCATTGAGAAGATGGAAAGTTTGCTGGAACTCAAGATCACGTTGAAAAGCCACAAATTCGCAGTACCGAGGCAGAGACGGATTAAAATGTGTCAAGCCATGATGAAAGCCAAGCACTTGAGAGTCTTCGAGCTCATCATTCCATTTGAGGACAAAACAGATTGGGGATTTGCTGCCAATGCGCCTTTCACGATCGTGAGGGGGCCCGAGAGAGTACTGCACGACTATTTTGATCGCTGAGGGGAAAGATATTCAGATCCTTCTCACTGTTTTCACTTCGTCAGCCAAGTCCCAACATGCATCACTCAAGTGCCTGCTGTGAAGTATTTGTATACGCCAAGGAGGCCTCGACCTGAATTTTTGTATGCGGTAAGTGAATGCGACCCAAGTCCGAGTTGAACGCCAAGCACGCTTGCCGTCCCAAGAGTCCAAGACCAAGTCCTTAGACTTCGACTGTTGTCATTTTGGCATCTTGGCAGGCTATGCAATTCTTGTTCGATGCTGATCATCTTCGCTCCCTATCTGTCCGAGAGTACGAGATACAAATTGTTCCAAAACAGGCAAAAATGGGTATCCTCCATCCATAAGGTTCAAATGGGGCTGAAGAGTCCTATCGCATAGCGACACCAAAAAGGGCTGGCGATTTCAAGTGCGATTAATGATATTAAGCAACATGATTCAGCAACTGGTTCTGGATATACAAGATGGATTGTAAGCTGCATTTGTTGATGCATCATCTCCATCCCAAGTTCCGCGAGCCTGAGGTATCCATGCACCTCAAATATCCGCGCCGTCTGAGATATCCCGACCTCCTACCAACTTGGTCAAAGAAACATATATCATTTGAACGGCCTCCTCGATGAAACCCGGCCTTACGATAATTTAACCCCACATGCAAGACGGCGCTCTCACTCCCAAAGTCAGCACAGAATCTCGATCTGGGTGCATGCCATCCAATTCCCTCTGACCATCGCTGTCCTTTTTCTTGGACTCATCCGCATGTTCAATCCTAACATCCCCAAAAATATGGCTAATCGATGGGTTGTCAGCGTTGTAAGTAATCACCCCATGGAATCCTGCCAACATGGCTTTGGCTAACACAGGACACAAACAGTCCACCAAATCGCTCATTATCATGTCCTACATGGTATTGAGCGAGAACGTGAGATGTATAAAAAATTGGGCAAGCACGAAGGGCGAACATGGTACTTAGTGTTCTAGAAACGGTCTTCTGTTGTGTAGCGGCTGTGACGCCAATCATGAAGATTTCGACTTGCGATCCTGGGATGGACTGTATTTTCACATGTTTTGATTGGGTTAGCTATCGTTATTGTATATGTCTCTTCTCCCCCCTTCTTGAAATATCTTCTTGACCGGCGACCTGACTGCTGACCTAAATAGCATCCTATCTCTTCCCATAACGTACAGCTGCTTCTGTCAATGACAGCTTATCGAGATGACTGGTCTCGTGCCCAGCGAATCGCTTTCTGTCGCCGAAGAAATAGTCGAGTCCAAATCCGAGGACGATTTCAGTCGTGGTGAACGTCGTAAACATCGCGGATATCATGGACAACATGTTTAACGTGAGCAATTTGGATATCATGAACGGGCCTAAGGAAGAGCTCCACAAAGACTGTCTATGCGGAGTGGTCGCGAAAATTGATACAAATAGATTTTGGGAGAGAGAAGCAGGGTTTGGACACCTGGCGTGAGGAGCTGCAACCAACAGAAGTGCATGCATCGGAGTTCGATTTCAAAAACATTTGGCAATCAAAACGCTACAATGACATTTCTTGCTGTGCTGCACGATATCTCAAGTTTTCTGTATTTCTGATTCTCTACTTCGGGGGAGAGCTTCCTTTTATGGAGATCGGGGCATGGGTAGACGTGGCCGGAGAATATTTGGGACCAGCACGTGCCTCCACGCGTTCCCATCTTAACAAGGCTCTTAAGATCTCCCTCCCCAACTTTGCTTTGTTTCTCACTCCCATATCCATGTCTGGCAACATTCAGCCATACAAAGCACACAGATTTTATTCCACATTCTTTATCTTGCAGACCGGCGTCGTAATGCAGAGTCGTGCAAGATCTCGCCGCCGGAGATCCAACACCTCACGGGGCTGGGAGAAGGACTCCTACGCCATTGGGCAACAGCCCACCCTGACACTCGAGGATCCTCTATTAATAGTGATCTGCATGCGAGTAGATGTCGGCCAAATATATGACGAAGGCCAACTCACCATTCTCCAGTGTATGTGCCGCGGTGGACCGTGGGAGATAACCTTGGCGGCCAAGTGCTCCAGCCTGCGGAGAGCATCTGTGGGGATCATACGGCTCTGTGGGCTGTGGATGTCCTCAAGGGGAAGGACCGAGCCTTGGGACAGAAGCTACTTCGTCTTGTACTTGTAAGCGCGTCGTTTCAGCCTCTTTTATGTCGATCACAATGGATCAAAGCTTCTTTTCATTTACCTTCCCACCCTCGTCCTGTCATCTCGTTTATAATTCTTTCACTGTTATCCAAAGTGCGGATACTGTGGGCACTGTCAGAGCCAACGTAACTCCACAGTCCTCTGAGCCGCCGCCACTAGGATCCAGATAGTTGAATTTCAAGTTCCGAGCCTCGAGCTGTCTGTGGGATTGACCGCTGCGTGCACACACTGCAGTGCTGACGTCGGCGTCGTTGACGAATAACAGGCAGCTTGATAGATTCAAGCTCCCTGCACCGAACGTTCCCGTGCCTTCCTTGCAAGAGAGCTAGTGCTTCATGACTCAAAATACTGGAGGTATGCTTTTTTCAACCACGAGTCTCCATTTATCATACTTTCCGGTGGGATCAGAGTGCCCCGCTTGGGCAGACCTCATGTCTCTATTTTCTGGCATGTCTCTCCCCACGCTCGTGGATACTATGAACTACTACTTCGTGGTAGAGGTATCAATTGTTAATCGAGTATCGACGACTTTACTTAAAACGGTAGTGATCAAGCGAAACTTAATAACATGATTGGCCGGGACCTCCAGGTACCACGGAAGCTACTAGGAGAAATTTAACAATTGATACCCTTACCACGAAGTAGGATGCTCTGCACAAGCGGGTAGAGCCTCCGGACTACGTCCTGAGCGAAATAGCTGTACAATGATTTGCCAATCCGCTCAACTCCGCCGGTATCGTACGCGGCCTCAAGGTCTTGCATGCATAGCGAGTACAGAAATCATGTCAAGAAATATGTCTGACCTCAATTGATATCTCCGAAATGTATATAAGGATGGGAGATGACACTTCCACCGAGTTGTCAGCTCGTCAACAACAGCTTCCACATTCATTAACGGCACTCGTTCTCTTCCATTCGTTTCAAGAAGCACTATGGCAATTCGTAACATCATTACTTTTGCAGCTTGTATCTCTCAAGTCTTGGGAGCTTGCTCTTCCATCGAGATTCGTCGAGAATGGCGAGCCTTTACGTCCGCAGAACAGGCAGAGTGGATTAGTGCCGTCAAAGTATGCGGAATGATTCTCTCTCTCATCTCTCAACATTAGCTAACAGTACCGTCCAGTGCATGGCTCAACTTCCACACAATGATTCATTAGTCTCTACTGTGGGCGACTTCGCCGCCACTTTCGCCAATATAACATCTAATAGTTCATACTATGATGATTACGCCTATGTGCACTCGGATCTCAACCCGACCATTCATTTCACGGGTATTTTTGTTCCACCAACAAACCAGTTCAAAGTTTTGACCATTTCCCCAGGACTCTTCTTCCCATTTCATCGTTACTTCGTCTGGGCATACAATAATGCCTTGAAAACTCGTTGCGGATACACAGGAGTGGCTCCGTACTGGGACTGGACTATTGGTACGTCGTCTTTCCACCAAGGCCGTCCAGCTCACTAATACTTCCAGACTCTGCTAACGTAGAGGGAGCTACCCTCTGGTCCGACGACACTACAACGGGTCTTGGTCAAGCTGTTGGCATAGCTAGCGAAGACTACCACGTTGGCACAGGTGGCTTTGCATCCAATTTCACCCTCGCCTACCCTGCAACACATCCTCTTCGCCGCAACTTTACCCTCAAGCCATGGGTTGCCTTCGCCGGGTCCTCATTCTTCCCGGAGCCATACCTCGATGCCAACGCAACCTTCACTCCCGCAGCCATCGCAGAAATCATATCAAACAATACGGGCGACTTCAAAGGCTTCCAAGCTGCCATTGAGTACTTCCAGGGTCCTCACGGCGCTGTTCACGAGATCATTGGCGGTGACCTGGCCGGATATTGTCCCGAGAACGCGAATGAGGCTTGCTTTGAGAACGAACCAAGTCCGACATTCAGTGCAAACGAACCGTTGTTCTGGCTGCATCACGGAGTAAGTTCAGCCCCTATCATCACATCCCCCTCATCATTCTTCCTTTCCACTTTCGGGTTTTCTGGACTGACATTTGGTGCTCATAGATGGTCGACAAGGTCTGGTGGACCTGGCAGAATGCCAATGCATCCAACTTGAATGCTTTTGAAGGCGGCAGTGTTCAGAACCTGAGCTATTATGACGAGTATCCCAATGGTAGCCCGCCATGGTTGAGCATGGACTCTGTTTTGCCCACGGATGGTATCTTGTTCCCAGCTCAGACCACTCTGGGAGATGTGTGGATTACAGAAGGCGATCTCCTTTGTTATACATATGAGTAGATCAATGTTAATAGACTGTCATATGTGTGTGAGAGACATGGAAGTATTGATAGTGGACTGAGCTTTAGTAGGAGATTTATGGAGCGAGTTTTGTAAGCCTAGTACTCTGTCAGCTATATGGATGGACCTTTGCTTTCTCCAGATGCCGCGAATAAAAGTCCTGTGAAGCCAGAAACAACAACTTTCAGAGCTCAGAAATAATGTTACAAGGAAAAAGGAAAGGTTAAAAAATCCGAGCGAGCAATGCCTGCAGGACTTTTGGAGGTCCTGGGACACCTGCTGCGTCCTGCCAAGCCACCCACTTTCTACCGAGTAACCTGGGCCCACTTCCTGCTCTTCGACATCTGTCCCAATGATGCATCCATCTCTATTCGTCGAGAAGGAAGGCGAGTGCAACAACTGGACCGGCTATGTCACGATCTCTTTTGCCCTGAGACATGCATGATATCAAGTCAGCCTTGCGCTTGTCCTAACCTCAGTCCTGATTCAACACCCTTGTTGCGTGCAGCCGCTTTTGTTCCCAACAACTGAACTTCGATCCCTTCAACATATTACTTTCGCTACTTTCCCTCATTTTACAGTTGAACGAGAGAATTTCTTCTACTTGAAGTATCAAGAGCTTTACGGCGCTGCTAACCGCCATGGTGCACCCACGTGGTCGACGAGCCACGAATGTATCGAATGTAGTAAGAGACACTATCTGCTCTGTCATCTTAGGAATCTGTGTAAGTCTTGAAATATCTGAATTAATTCATACTCCTCAATATCAGCATCTAAGTCGTTACTACAGTGCTGCCCAGTCATCGTTTGCTATGGAATCTATACCATTGGCATATGGGGCATCCTTTCCGCTGTAAACGCCTACCATGCGCCTGGAAGGAGGAGGCAGAGAGAGAGATGGGCTGAAGACGGCAAGCCAGACGTGCCAGGATGAGAATCGCACGATCTCTAGGCCCGAGAGAGAGGAATCTGACGATTGGGAGGTCGGACCAGACTTTCCTTGTTGGGGATCCCCGCCTGGAGGCCACCATCAGTGAACATCTGACAGGAGGGAAAACCGAGGAGCAACTTCAAAGTCCTCTCTTCTCTTTGCCACTGGAAATAAGACAACAAATCTACATGGAGGTTCTAGGAGGCTATCACCTCCATATCTATCGCGAAGAATGCTCCCGGCGAATGAGACATGAGAGATGCAAGAACGTTAACCAAGAGCCATGTTCATGTCGACTATTCCACCGCCAAAAGGGGGCTGAGGACAGGTGGGGAAATTCAGACTTACTCTATATCCTGAAAAGTTGTCGTCGAGTGTAAGTACTCATCTCTCAAAACTTTTGAAAGTAATTCTTCTGACAGAATATAGATACAGCGAGGCAGTCGAAATTCTGTACTCAGCAAACACCTTCGAGTTCTATGACTTGAGGGACGTCCTCAGACTCTCCCTCCAAATTCTCCCTGAGCGCATGCAGTTGATTCGGGATGTCCGATGGCGAATTGAGGTCGCGGCTTCACAACCAGGACCATACGGCCCAATCGCCGCGCCCCTATATCAGTATTGTACTTGGATACCCTGGCTCGACTGTAGTCATACGCATTGTTGCTCATGCATTTCATGCTTGCCGAAAGAGGTCAAAAATGATATTGAGGTATTTGAGACGGACAGTTGGGTCCTACGCGCGTGGATTGCTCGCAACACGGAGTATGCGAAGGCTCAGAAGTAATTCTGGTCTAAAAAAGGGATCTGAATTAGACCAAGAATGACTTTCGATTTCATCAGTCAAAACTTCTTTCCCAAGGATCTAGTGCACATATGCTGTACAGGTCTGGATGCTCCAATTTCGCAGATCTTGCCGTCTTTGGTTTGCTTGCGGTTGGCAAAAGAGGAAGGGACAAGGGCCAACCGAGCATTATACTAACCCCCCCTTATCATTCCTCCTCCCTCCAGGACACTTTCTTTCTCAAATTTTCTTTCGCAGAGGTTGGCGAGTTTCTCAACTACCTTCTTCAATCATCGCACCTATGCATCAAACCCAATTCAGGGACACGAATCGTGAGGACAACAATATAAGATCTGCACAGGATTGCACCTTTCTGTGATCCATGCTATTTGCCATATGACGGCCAAGAAATAAGTACATGTCTCGTTGTCTGTTTCTCACGCAGGAGCATAGCCTTCGTCATGAAACCCAGTCAAAGTTTCTTGGAGCCGAACTGCATATCATCGCATTGCTGCCTAGCTTCAAGATGATCTATTTTGCCAAAATCGTTCTGTTTTACCCCGCTACAGCGTTCTCGTCAAACAGCTTCCCGACATCCAGTAAATTATCGTAGCGAGCTGTACCTACTTTCCTAGTAGCATGAATTTCATGTCGCCCGGCGGCGCAGGCAGTCCAGCGGAACGCCTCCAAGAACTTATATAAGACACCCATCTACGCCTGAAATTTCAAGTGTCCGCTGAGAAACAAAAGACCATTGATGAACGCAAAATGACCCGTCATCGGCCATCACCGTATTCGGCCGCTTTCGCTTCTATTCAATCCTCTCCTGGCCTCCAATCTGTTCCATCTCCACAGCCTCCAAAACCAGCTCTCGAGACCTGTTCGCTACCTCGGATTGTTCCAGCTACGCCATCAGATATTGGCGCAATGGCGCAAATTCAAGTTGCAGCGCTCTCTTCCGACCTCCTTTCCCTCCTTTCCTGGCCCAATCCTACCGTGCACTATATTACCATCAGTCGACTTCTGCAACAGCATTTTCAAGATCCGTATGCGAAATGGACGTACGTGAAAGCTCTAGATGCCCCCACTGGTAGACGGGTCTTGGGATGGGGTGGCTGGTGCTTAAGGGAGAAGGATTGGGATGAGAAGGGTGGGCAGGCTGGAGGCGTGACTTCCATGGTTGGCAAGGAGACCCAGAATGAGGAGCTTGATGGGACGTTAATTTCAGGCGTCGAAAACGGTGAAGTAGGAGAATTGGACTTCCCACTTCTCCAGGGACTCCCTGAATACGTCGACACACATGCCAGAGAAGTAAACTCCTGTTGGCTGAAAGGGAAACGACATTTGATGCTTGACGGCTTTTACGTGAGACCGGGATATCAGAGCAGAGGCATCGGGGCGGCGATCTTGGAGTGGGGAAACCGGAGAGCAGATATGATGGGTGTGCCGATATTCGTGCAAAGCACACCTCTGGCAATAGAACTATATCGAGGCAGGGGCTTCAGGGACGTGGGGCTAGGTGATGTTAAGCCTGGACTTGATGTTGATTTGACGGATTGGGTCAAAGGAGGGAAGGAAATGACAGGCTGGGGAGTTTATAGGGTAAGGTGGTTGATCAGATTGCCTGAGGAAGGGAAAGGGAAGAAAAGAGACTCTGAAGAGGCCTCCATCGCGAACTATGAAGCAAGAATATGCCCCAAAGAGGTATTAGTGTAAAATAATAACATGCAAGATAATTTCCATTGAACCATGCCTGAATTGGTAACTTAATGAGATTAGGTATCTATCTTGTAGAATTTACTAAAGACCAAAAGAAGATACTTGCCTGTATGCACTTACCTCTCTCACCTACCTTCATCTCTAAACTCGTACGCTCAGTCATCGTAGAGACTGAACTCGTCGTCGCTCAAGTCACATCCTCCTTCCTCATTGTCATCGTCTTCCTCATACTCATACTCATCATCCGCGTCCTCCGCTGCCTCATCCACTTCGGCCGCCTGGGCCTCATGGACTCGCTCAATCACTCGAGCTTGGACTTGCCTTCTTGCCATCCCCTCAATCTCCAACCAAGCCAGCAGCACAGGTCTCAGGAGACCCTTTGCACGGCTTTCAGGTTGAGGTTCCCGCAATTCCAACAACTTCATCTCCTCTTCGTACGCGCAGAAGAGCACGAGCGAGAAGAGGAGGCATGCGACCAGCGCGTACAAGAAGTGGAAGTAAGACACCGCCTGAGGGATGTGGCGACCTGGGGTAGACATGACGACGGATCGTGGCTTGAGTTGTTAAGGTGAGTTTCTGGAAAAGATGTGAGATGAAAAGAGTGCGGATGAAAAGTGATGAGAGTGGTGATGTTGTGGGGCGGGATGAAGAGAGAAGGAAGAGACGGAATAGACGGAGTTTATAAATTGAAGGAGAACAGCAATATAAGGGCCTGTTCCCAATTGTTGCCATTGTTCTTATTTGTTCTCGTTGGAGTGATAAAGCGGTCTTTGTATTTGAGAGTCGTTATTGTTGTGACTTTGTTGTTGAGTCTTTGTGCTCGAGATAAGCCCTTTGTGGGATATCCAAGATCTTAGGATACTCATGATCCTAGGAGACTCAAGTTCCTGAAATGTTTTAGCACGTGAGATATTTCGGTAATTGAGATATATCAGTAAACGAGATTCATTGTTTGAAGTGATACTTCCTTTGCATTGTCCCCTGATGTAAAAGGAAGGTCGGATCTGACTTCCAACTAGTCGTACAATGCCTAAAATAGCTCAAGAACGTGAGTATCTCACTCCCGATGCTCCGTAACGCTCTCCTTCCTCGCCTCCTCCTCCATACGTCCCATCTCGGCCAGCATGCAACCGACCGCACCACGAACCGTATCCTCGATGAACAAATCTGGTCCACGCACCCATATGCCAGCTTCTCCCACCTTCCCATCAGGCTTACCCCAACTGCTAGAATTTGCAGGATCCAAGCTTCCTAGAATCCAACCATGCGCCTCGAGGTAGTTCTTCCACACGACTTGCTCGAAATAGCCCCGAGTCTTCCACATTTGACCGGGAAGTCGACTGCCAGAAGGAGGATCACGGTACTCTGGACGTAGGAATCGACGTTGCCTAGCTGTATCTTCGGCTGCAAGGTTTGAGAGTCAGCAAAGTCCGTATGCACAGGAGCATGAATTGATAGGGGCAAGATATCCGTGAGTCAAAGTATTGAGACGCTTACTGGTTGCTAAGAAGAGCTTGATATCAAACAAGTCCATAAGCAGCGGCTTCGCCAATCTGTTGTTCTCCCGAACTTGCTGAATCTTCGCATCGTACTCCTTGGTGTCCTGTTCCATGCGATGAACCATTACCTCAACCTCGTGGATCAACTTGGCAGCTTCATCCGTGAACTTGTAGTCAGCGTCCGATTGGAGCTGCTCATCCTTCATGACGGATGCATCAGCGTAAAGCAGAAAACCATCAAGGAAACAGAACGCTGGTCGAAGTGATGCCTTTCCCGACCACGCGTCCTTTTTATCATTCTCGATGGGTGACCGAATGATATAACCACGGAAGCGTTGTTCGGCATTGCGAATGGCTTGGTGTCGAATCCAAGCATTGACTTGGTCTCGCATCTCGAGAATCAAGGTAGCCCATCTGATTCTGATATTATGCATGTACCCGAGGGCATTCTCCGCAGCCTTCTCATTGTCCGACGCCATCTCCCTAGCTGCAGTAGAGAAACCGGTCTCCTGGATATGCTTCAGGGTTGCGAGAAGCCTTGAAACCCGTGTTAGGTCTATGACTTTGAAATGTTCACGAACTTCAGATGCTCACGAACTTCAGATATCTATGCACATAGGAGAAACGGTAGGGGCAAGATGTCACTTACTTGGCGAAGTCCATCGCATCATCACAATCGGTATCAGGTCCCTTGACGTCGAAGTATCGAATCCTGTCCGGGTCAGGAACGTCGTCTTCATCCTCGTCATCCTCAGTAGTCTCGAGTGCATAAGCACCGATCTTATTGTCATCCAGCGTCGCAAGACAAAAAGTCCGGTCGGCAAGTGATGAGGTAAACTCAGTGGTGGGGCAGAGTGACTTATCCATGAAGTATGAATCCTCATGAATGACAAGATTGTTAGGCTGAGTCGTATCTGTGTAAGAAGCCATATCAGCATACATGGAAGAATCTCAACAAAGACGCTCATAGGCGTGACGCGTTTCAGATGGCGAGATATTTTCGAGCGAGATGTAGGTAGAGCAGAGGACAAGACATACCGAAATCATCGAAGATCACTGACAAAATAGAGGCAAGTGTGCTCTTCCCTGCAGAAGAACAACCGGACACAGCAACGACGATTACCTTCTTCTTCGGATCGGTTGGGAGTTTATCCAAAGCCTCAGCAAGTTCTGCTACTTCATCGACGTCCTCGCCAACTGGAGTCGCGTCTGATCCTGGAGTGACATTGGAATTTGGTGGAGCTTCCAAACCTTCAGGGATCAAATAGGATGTCATCTTGCTTAGACCGAAAGACCTGAAGTTCTCAAGTGTGTACAATGCCCTGACAAGGCGCCCAGGGATGTAAGATATCCTTGAACAATGGATGCTGTATTGCAAATACTGTCTTGCGAGAGAATCGCTGTCGCAAAAGAAAGTTGTCTGGAGCTTGTGGAAGCAGGTGGAGGAAGTTGTGTCGTCATAACATGAGCTGCCCCTTTTTCCTGGGCGGTGAATCTGCTTCCCGCAAAGCTAAGTCCAGCAGCCTACGCTTGGCCCTTATCACCGCCACTTATCATACGATCAACCGCTGATTCATTCTGAAGGTGACGCCGAAAGCACTCTGCCGGAGAGCGTCGTGGTAGGTGAATCAAGTATTTGGTAAACTTTCCCTTCAGGAAATGCATTGCTCTTGGCAGTCCGACTGTCTGATACCAAACGTGAAGTTGGACGACGTTGGAGCCAATAAATAAGACAACTTGAGCTCTCTGATGAAGCCTGCTCAGAGTTGTGAATGTTGAGATGAAGTAGGAATCACAAGATGTTCGAAGAGAGCGGCCTTTCAAACCTTTGTGGGGGGCTGAACTCTTATTTTTGAAGTAGTATCCTCCATGGAGGAAGAAGAAAGCAGCTCGCTGTTGAAGTCTCGCCGGAGTGTTAGGAAAGACTTGACGACATAAGAAGAGAAGACTTTGAGGTGAAGAAAGGGCTTGTCATAGAGTCCCGCAATAGAGGGGAAGAAAGGGGCTTTACCATGATCTGGCTGTGGGGGATATAATTTACCATGCTTGTGGCATTATGATGCTGCTCAGAATAGTTTTCTTCTAACACAATACAATGACATCAAGGGTATCTTTTGGAACCTCATGCATCATCATGGGCAGAAGATCTCAGGCCTCAGGGTTGGTTCAACATTTCCCTTTCTTTATAGGGGACAAATCCAAAGGTTCATCTCCTTCCCAGGAAAGAAAGAAAGGTGTTCCTGACTGCGGCACAACTCATATCAACTACCGCATGAGCTTTGTGTAAAGTCAAACATCCTATTCAAGGTATTTCTGGTAATCTCCCTGTTATCCTTGAAAAGTATAATGAGAGCTTCATTTCAGGCTTTGCAGTCGTTGGTTGCCCCTGACCATTCCAGACATTATAAGAATCAGAAAGATAAAGTTTCAGAGTTTCTACAATGGATTGCCTTCAGTTTGCTCAACATCTCACACAATTAAGCCCTTGAGCGACTTGCAATGCAGTCGAAAACATTTCATAGCAAGCATAAATCAACTTTAGTCAGTCACCTGATCAAAACATCGTTTGTAGCTGGGCCGAGTCTTCGAAGCTGTGAGAACAATATGGACAGGATAGAAAGTACCGTTCTTAGGAGAACAATAGAGATAGAGCAAAAGACTCAATCAGAGCTCAGCAAAGACCTTCCCATCAATAAAGAACAAGTGCTCAAGCCAGCAAAGACATCGTCAATTGAAATGCAGTAAATGCTAAGCCAAATTCAAGCAAGCCAAGAGTCAAGACTTCAACCCTTGCTCTTACGCATTCACCTGGTACTCTGACCCAGCCCAGCCACTAAACCGGGAGCTGATGTTCAAGTGTCTCCATTTGGTCTTCTAACACAAATACTATACAACGGCACACCCAATGGCTTGTCTCTGCTTTACCATTTATCCCAATTATCCTCGTCTGACTTCTTTGCTGCTCCACCCATTGTGTTGCCACCCATTCCGCCTCCATTGCCCGCCTTCTTTATCGCACTCGTGCCAACAGCGCTCGGTCTGCTATTGCCTGCCTCGGCAAAGCTGTCCCAGAAGTCCTTCTTGCTCTCGTCAAGCGGCATGGTTCTGTACGCTCCAGAGGAGCTAGGGCCACCACCACCGTTGCCCTCGACGAAACGATTGAAGCCATCTGCAGCGTTCTTCGCTCCCATTTGTGCTCCTCGAGCTACTTGACCGCCAACGACTCTTGCTTGAGCAGCAAAGTCTGTCTCTGCCAACTGTGGTGTCAAGTCAGTACTTGCTCCAAAAAAGCAGAGCTTGAGAGAGAGGGTAGTACCTTCGCAGCAGTAGGCTGTATATATCCGTCATTCACTTGCTTCGCTGTCTTTCCCACCGTTGTGGTAAACCATCCAAACCCCTTTGTCAGCGCAGCGACAGGGTCTTTCTGCAAATCATCTAATCCAGGCAGCTTCGCATCCCCTTTCGGAGGCTCCATTGGCGCACTTCCAAAACCTGCGTATTTTCCTCCTTGACTTGGTGGTAAATCGTCTGGACGAGAGGCGTTCGCAGCACCTAGGCCAGCGAAATATTTATCATCGACTTTGGCTTTGCTTCCCATTCCACCAGCTGGCCGTGCTGGGCTATCGGTCCTGGCTCCGAGTGGGGTCTGGCTTCGGCTATTTGTTGTTGAGGTGTTGCTGGCAAAGGATATCGAATTTGAAGGAGGTTTCGAGCCAGGGACGTATTCTTTTCCTTCGACTTTGGCAGATAAGCGCTCCTTCCACTCCTCGCCCACTTCTCCTGAATATCTCTCAGCGATCGTGGCATCGTCCCAGCTGTCGGAATCCCAAGTCAGCACAGGCAAGATAAGTCGCAATGTCCCCTTTTGTCCACAGCCAAGTTATGCAAATTCTTCTCAAAGCATTGCCTTCTCTGGGAGAAATCGCGAGGACTGACTAACCTTATGCCCGCCATCTGGTTCGCCTCCGCCGCATCAAAGAAATCTCTCCACGGCTTGTTTCCCCCTAATCGCATTCTCTCAATTTCTTGCGCCTTGAACGCATCCATGGTAATGCTCCTCACAAAACTAATATGTACGCCCAAGCCTCGATGTACGCCTGCGCAGCTCAGGCATATGAAGATTCCGAATTTGGGGGAGGCCCATTGTGGGGATGGGGCCCCGCAGTCGCAGCAGCGTTCGTTGGAGTTTGTCTTTTGGATCTCGAGGAGCTGAAAGTTGAGCATCGTTAGTACGTCATTTGTTAGTTGTCAGAGAAGAGAAGTCTAAGGCATGCCTTTGATCGTGTCTCCGGATCAACTTCCCACATTGCTTTGCTGGCCATGATGGATGCGCTTGCTGCCCAACAGCAGCTCGTGCGATCAGAGCCCGCACAGAAGCTCTATGAGAAGTAAAAGGTGTCAATCGCAGGTGTCGGAGACAAAGAGCGAGGATCCGATGTGAGAAGCGCAGAGGCTGTTGTGGGGAAGTCAGCGAGCCAGAATTAGAGTTGTTACAAAGGAGTCTCTTTGAAGTTGTTGGCTCGTGGTTGGTTTCGAACAGAACGCGATGACGGGCGCTTCGCTTGTAGGAGTGCCCCACTGTCTGAGCCTCAGGGGCTCGTGTCCCTTGCCTCGATTAGGAAAATCCCGTAAAAGACACTTCAAGGCGATCAAAAGTCTTCCCCGAGTGAGTGGGATATTGTCAAGCTCTCGTTGATTGTCTGTGACTACTGTCTTTTTCCCGACATGCAGGTTGTTGTTGTTTTCATGCCGAGAATACAAGAGACCCAGGATCCCTTTATTGTCGTGTGCCGTTAAGCTGCTATAAAATTTGTAACATGCTGGACACACAGACTGGAAAGTCTGATTCAGATAATTAAAAGGGCAAAAAGGTTCGAGACTCAATATGCAAAGAATTCATCATCACAATCTCTAGCGAGGTTTAGATTCGGTACAAAGAAATCGCTTTGAAGTCGGTTTCGAGCACAATGACTGGCTCTTCGCCTCTTGTGTGGCCCACTCTACTTCGACTCTCAGGGCTTCTGTCCCAACCTTCGTTTAGGCAAGTCCCATTAGAGACAAGCCAAAGGAATAAAAGACTTCTTTGACTAACTTCGCTTTGAAGTCTAACGCGATGACAAACGCTCCCCTTGCGTACCCAATTTTCGTTCGAATCTCAGGAGCTCGTCAGGTTCCCCAACTTCGTGTTCTGATTTTAAACCTTCACCACCTCTATTCTAACTCCCCCTCTTCTTCATTCTGTCTCCTCCTAAACATTACTTCACTACTTTCATTCTCCCCCTTACAATCTGATTCTGTCCTCTAATCTTTCCCTGATACCTCGCAACTTTGAATCTGGCACTCATGATCTGATTCTGCTCTTTTATACATCCAGTGCGCCTTATTGACTTCATTCTGCGCTTCGTCTTAATATTCTGCTCTTTGATAATTTGAAATGCCTCACATATCTGGCGCTACCAGTCGTCCGCCTCATTACCTGTCTATCTATAACACCTTTATTCTACCCATCGCCCTGTGATGCTGCCCTTCAACTCTGTTCAATGCCCCACCACTATGAGCCAAGCACTCGTGATCTGTTCTACCTAGCTACCTATTGCAATATCCCACCACCTTTAATCTGCTATTCGTTCTGTAATTCTGCCCTTCAACCTTCTGCAACTTCTCACCAACTTGGCTCTGCCCTTCGTCCTCTCATTTCCTATCTTCACCCCCCTTTATACTGCTACTCGTGATCTGCTTATGCCACCTCCCTTCCCTGACCACTTACATCCTGCCGCTCGTGTTGGATTTCTGCATCTTGCCACTTGAATCATAGTCGTGCCAGCATCCTGCTGCCTGGCATCCTTCATCACTTCTATTCCACCTCTCGTCCACTATGATCCTGCCGCTTCTTACGTTCTTCACCACTTCAACTCTGCCAGTCGTCCTCCTATTATGCTATATTTCCTTGACCACTTTTCTCCTGCTACTCATGGTTTCATTCTGCACCTTATTGCTTGTAGTGGTGAGTCTGGAGTAGGAAACTGTCATCAAAGAAGTGTTAATGCTCGCTAAGATTAGGAGACACCCTTGAAGATGGCAGCAATGTCCGGGGGAGTAGGTCGAAGGCGAGGGACGTCGTAGTGGTGGTTGTGGCTGTCTTTGCAACGTTGAGACAAAGGAGAAAAGGCGGAAGCGCAAACCAGCATTTCTGCGCTATGTTATAACTGGCGCACAAAAAGAGTATTGGCGTTTGATTTGCTGCATGGCTTTTGGGCTTCCTCAATTGAAAAGGAGTGTAGAATGGCTTGTCACTTGACATCTATCACATCACATCCCGTCAGAGACAAGAAAATATTATTAAAGGATCGCATTGTGAGTATCAATGATGGTATCACTGACGCAGAACTTTTCCATTCCTTCCGTTTCCCCAGAGCAGCAGAGCAAGAAGGAAATCTGTTGTACAGCCCTGAGAATGCTAGGGAAACGTAATAAAACATCTTTTTGTGAAGAGAGTCGTGGAGGGCTACGGGATCATCGCGAGAGCGAAATAGCTAATGTGTCAAGAGACCTGATCCTTGAGACCAATTATCTAGACGCCAGTAACCATCCACCCACAGAATGACCATATGCTCCACCTAAAGAAAGTCATTAGAAGTCGGACCAGTTCTGTGAAATCAGAGAACCAGATTTAGCCTTCCACTCTGGAGTGCCTCCACATAGCGCCGAGACAATGGCCCAAAAGTAAAATATAATAATGCATCGGTGATTGTCTGCGGGGAGCGTGATGTCGACCCTCCCATTGTACAATGTAATACAAGGACTGCTTAAGCGGCAGCAGTCTCAGTGGTACCGTTGGTAGCCTCACCCTCGATAGCATGGGCATTGGCATCCTCATCGGTCTTGTCTGGGCTGTCAATAGCGACCTTGACAGCGATCTCACGACCCTCAATCTCCTTTCCGTTCATCTCATTAACAGCCTTTTGTTGCTGCTCCTCAGAGGCAAGAGTGACGAAACCGAATCCACGTCCCTTGCGAGGCTCGTTGCGGGCTTGGAGCTTTTTGACCATGAAGCGAGGGATAGGGCGGAGAGCGATCTTAGCAGAGGATGGCTCATAGGCAGCGAAGAGTTCCTTGAGCTGTGGCAGACACAATTAGCGTGGATCAAAGTGGCGAAACATGGCAAAGTCTTACCTTCTCCTCAGAGAGATCATAAGGCAGGTTTGCAACCATGACCTTGTTCTTGGATGGGATTCCGTCAGCGGGAGGACCACGCTCCTTGCGCTCACGGGGAGCACGAGTGTTCTGAGGCTTGGTCTCCTTGTTCTCGGTCTGATTGGTGGTCTCGGTCAAGGGAAGGGCCTCCTCAGAAGCAGGAGCCTCTGCACCTTCCTCGCCTCGGGACTTTGGCACAATATTAGCAAATAGGCATTGTATTGGATGTTTGCAGACTTACACCGCGAGCAGCACGGCCACCTCGTCCTCCACGGCCACGTCCTCGGCCTCGTCCACGGCCAGTTGGTCTACGACGGCCACCTTCGCCTCCGGAAACACCCTCGCCTCCACTAGTAGCACCCTCGCCCTTTTCACCAGCTGGCTCAGGCTTGCGGGCAAGCTGAACAGAGACCTTGCGGTCGAGGATCTCCTTGCCGGAGAGCTCAGCGATAGCACGCTCAGCCTCGCTGGGGGTAGAGAGATCGACGAAGGCATATCCGACAGGGCGATCAGTGCGTGGGTTCTTGGGGATGGAGGTAGATTCACTGGAAAGCAATGAGTCAGCGGCTGAGCAATAAACAGTGCATGTTTATTTCAAGGTGACTCGCCAACAGATTGTAAATAGAAAGTTGTAAATCTGGAAGGTGCGATTGAAATGGCTGCATGGGCAGAATGCCAGTGGCCTCGCCGAACTTTTGGGAGGCAGCTGAAGGGGAATCGAATATTACATGCTTAGATCGAAAGAAAAGTGAGATGCTTACACGAGGTATCCCTTGAAGAAAGTGGTCAACTCCCCCTCGGTCGTCGCGTACGCGAGGTTTCCGATGTAGAGTCTGCGACCCTCCGCAGCGCTGGCCAAAACTGCATCATTGTGAGCAGCATTGGCAGACTTGTCCGCTGAGGTGGTCTCAGGCTTGTCGGAAATAGATGTGTTGCCAAGAGCGGCAGTAACGTCGTTGACGGCGTCAGAAACTTTCTCCACGATGGTAGACATGGTGATTTGCGAGTGTGGTTTGACTGAAGTGCTTGAGTTGTGTGGTGAATTTGTCGACGTTCGCTGAGTGTGTTGGGACTCTTGAACAAATGGGGGAGTTGAAAAGGGTAGCTAGGTGCCCTAGTGGTCTGGTTTTGTGTTGTTTGGGGATTGTAGTCGATGAACTTGATCGGTTTTGTGTTGCTGTCAGTTGGAGGAAGGGAAGGAGGCACGAAATTATAATTCCAGCAACGGCACACTTTGGCACTAAGCGAGATGCGCCTTCCCCCTTTGAGACGCATCCGGGTGGACAAGGCAGGCAAAATGGAGACGTGGGAATTTTAAAAAAAAATCGCCATCCATGAAAGGAGAAGGTGTGAGGAGGCAATAAAGCGAGGAAAGTGAAGGTGTAGAGAGGCAAATGAATCAAAATTAGTCTCAGCACACAGCCATTAACCCGCATATTTTACAGATAACTCCACATTGCACTGAATACAGGTACTTGGGCTGAGGTTTAGGGCAATACCACATGCATGTGGTCGCATGCGCATCAGAGGCATCAAGGTGTTTGTTTGTTTCCCAGCCCTCCAGAGCCTCCTCGATACCGAGAAGCCAAAGTGGAATTGGCTGCAATGCGACTGTGTTAGTCAGCCGCTGTGGATTCCTTGCCCTGCTTCCATTTGCTTGGCTGCTGGAGTCCTCCTGCACGTCACAACCTTTCTAGAAGCATTTGGAGTCACTCGCCGGCAAGGCTGTGGCCTCGTGGTCCCTTCAACCTGGGCGCAATAATTCTTCGCCCCTTTTTTAAGCGCATTACAACCCTCGCAGTACAAATAGCCCATGCTGGGTCCTGACCGGTCCTTCCTCTGGTCATGACCAATCAAATCCTTGGAAAACTATTAAAGAATGATATTTCGAGATCTCCGCAACGTAACTTCGGAGATTTGCACCTCACATCGTTCATGCTGGTCTCGTGACCGGGACCCTTCTTTGATGGGCGCTCCACTTCAGCCACTGCTAAACCTTGTATGACGCTACAGCAGCCGACCATAGGAGGCGACTTCGCTCCCTCGAAACCTCTATCCAACATGGCTAACGAAGCCAAAGGTCAACGACATGATAGAACGGCCCTCATTCTTTATGGATCCGAGACCGGGAACAGCCAGAACCTGGCCGAAGAGCTGGGCCGGGCCATGGAACGCCTGCATTTCCATGCCAGGGTCAGCGAGATGGACTCGGTAGAGCTTGTATGTGCATCCATCTCCTTGCATTTTTTACTGCTTTGCAATTTAGCACTGTATGCCCATAACTCCTTTGCAGAATGTGCTCTTGAAATACACAATTGTCATCTTCGTCGTATCGACTACGGGACAAGGCGAATTTCCAGGAAATGCAAGGAAATTCTGGAAAAGCCTGCTTCGGAAACGTTTGCCTCCCAACTGCCTCGATCACCTGTCTTATACTACCTTTGGTCTTGGAGACAGCTCCTATTCCAAGTAAGAACTTGCATTCGAGTTTCCACGAGTCTCTACTCACTAAATGGAAGGTTCAATTGGTCTGCTCGCAAGTTGCATAAACGCCTTGAACAACTAGGTGCAAGGGAATCCTATTCACGAGGCGAGGGAGACGAGCAGCACGATGAAGGGTAAGTCGAGCTAGCGAGGATTAAGGGGCGACTCATAACCCCAATTCACGAACAGCAAGTCTTCGTTTTTGTACCTTTTACAAATTGTTTTCTTCCATTCACACATCACTGATTACATCAGGATTGACGGAACCTTCTTGTCTTGGACAATCGCACTGAGGCAGAAGCTCCTTTCTTTGTACCCTCTTACCGAGGGTATTGAACCCATTCCCACCGACGCATTCTTGCCTCCTCGCTGGGAACTTCGCCTTGTGCGCGACGAAGAGAACATCACAAGGTGTGTCGAGAAAGAGCATTATGGACGAGTCCCTTTATGCTGACTGGGAGGGTCTCAGCTACCTAGAAGGGGAGCACATCAAAGAGTACAATCCCCGGGTTGAGGCCAACATGTCTGTTAGCTTGCGTGGTCAGCTCACCTCGGCTGCTGAGGAGGAAGGAACGACCAAGAAAACTGGAAAGAACGAACAACTCATGACGTACCCTGCCCTTCCAGGTAAGTCGCATTCCTTAGATCGAACTCTATTATCCCACTCTATTTCTCGAAGCTTTTCAACGCGCTCTTACTCCATATTTCTCTACCTTTGAGAAGTCGCGGGTCACTTCCCAGAAATACCGCAAATGGACCCTTGCTAACTTTGTTCGTTTCCAGGACCCCGATTCTTAGAGGGAACTCCTGAGCCCTGCTCACAGCTCAAGGAACATGCTTGGTACGACGTTGTCCCTTTCGACGAGAAGAAGCCCACTGACGTACTCCTCCCTATCCCGGAAGCGGTCCCGGTCAAGTTCCTAGGATCAAGGCGCCTCACTCCCGAAACTCACTGGCAAGATGTGCGCGAGCTCAACTTCGAGGTCGATGGGGAGTGCGACTATCGAGCTGGAGATACGATGACGATCTGGCCCAAGAACTTCCCTGAAGATGTTCAGGCGCTGATTGATCTGATGGGATGGAACGATGTCGCCGACAAGAGAGTCCGTCTTGAGCCTGTCGGCCAGGACGGCAACGCCGACGAGATGCATATCACCCCTCCGCCTAAGCTCTACGCTCCTACAATCAACACCCTCAGAACCCTCCTCACCCACCACCTCGATATCACCGCAGTCCCGAAGCGCAGCTTCTTCGACCAGATCTGGCACTTGACCAAGGATGAGGATCACAAGGAACGTCTTCGGGAGTTCTGCAATCCATCTTACGTCGATGAGTTGACCGAGTATGTCACCCTTTCTCGTCGCACCATTCTCGAGGTTCTCCAGGACTTCACCTCCGTCAAGATCCCATGGAAGTGGATTTTCGGCATTTTCCCCCTCATCCGTGGTCGCAAATACAGCATCTCGAGCTCCGGCTTCCTAAAGCAAGGAGCCCCGAACAGGGATAGGATTAAGATCCAGCTCCTCGTCGCTCTTGTCGAGTACCGAACTATTTTAAAGAAGATTCGCCGAGGCCTGTGCTCCCGCTACATTGCATCCCTCGAGCCGAACACCTGGATGCACGTTACTCTCGACTTCAACGAGACCTTCGCCAAGCCCGCTCGTGATGACCTACGTAAACCACTCATCTTCATCGCCCCCGGTACTGGCGTCGCACCATGCCGCGCCTTGATCTGGGAACGCGAGAAGGCTGCAGCCAACACCAACATTCCCGTCGGACGATCCTATCTCTTCTACGGTGGCCGCAACCGGGACAAGGACTACTTCTACGAGAAAGAGTGGAAGGCCGCAGGACTGCGCACCGACGTCTTCACAGCCTTCTCCCGGGACCAGCCTCGCAAGATCTATGTCCAGGACATTATCCGCGAGAACGGCCAGTTGATCGTCGATTTATTGTGTGGTAAAGTCCCAAGGAGCGACTACCGAAACAATCACAAGGACTACCAGCCCACGGCCCTTGTCTTCATCTGTGGTAGCTCTGGCAACATGCCCAAGTCCGTTCGTGCCGCTCTGCGTGATGTTATTGTCAAGTACTCTAACGTCAAGGACGATGAGGAGGCACAGAAGTGGCTTGATGAGTTTGAGAAGAAGGGTAATCTGATTCAGGAGACATGGTAGAGCACTGGTCGAGAGGGGCCATGGATGCTTTCTGGCTCCATGATATACCAGTGAATACTGAGATATGTGACATTCACACACACAGACACGATAGATTATGACTCATGCATAGTATGAACGTAAAAAGTATGTTCTCCCTACTGCATGTGTTGCGAGATTCATTCCTCGGATTTTCCACTCTGGCTCAGTAGACTTCAAGTCACAATATCTTTCAGCCCTAGATATCTATGATTTCTAGACATCTCAGGTTGCCTAATAGTCTCGGTCTGATTTCAGACCCACATACTTAGTTGTAATCTTTGCAGCACTAAATTACTGTCTTACGAAAGCGTCGCAACTTTTACTCGGAACCATTTGCTGCTCTCTCCCCTTCTTCATTCAGCTCTTGCTGTCCACTTCTATTAAATCGTCACCATCAATTCTTCTCACTTCAGCCTTCCTCAAGCTCTTACGATTGATTTCTTTCTTGTCGTCGATCTAAGTTCTTCTGTCGTTCTCAACTTTCTCAAACGACCCAGAAATGGAGCACAGATCACTGGTATGTTTCTGAATATTGTTCATGTAATATAGCCAAAAACACAGCGGGAAATGGCCCCTGAGTTACAGCTTCTGAATAAATCCCCACAATATTCTTGCCGGCGGATCGGCTCTCATCTTGCTTGCCTTGTTGAATCAACGCATAGGTCTCGCTTTATCGAAAAGTTGACCCTGGATCTATTGTAATTTAGTATCAGAGAATTGTAAGTGGATAAGTGAAGAGCTTGCAAAAGGAGAACTAGTTGACTTTGCAGTAGATAGTATTTTCATTAAGAGCATGATGTTGCAGCTTTGTTAAGCCTTCTATCTAAATCTTTGTTCTAGATCTCATTCCACAGATGCGATAGTTCATACAGCTAGGTATATAGCACTCATACACTGTATGAAAAGTTTTGAGGCAGTGACCCACATGTACTCCGACCAACTTTCGAAATATGTCAACTTCTTCACAAATGACTACCCCCCATAGATTTCGCAACTCACTTTATCTCAAAATTCCAACGCCTCAAACTTCTTTTGATGCTCCATGCCTCTTGAGCCTTATTATTATTCCTCGTCGGAACTCAAACTTTGTATTGTCAAATCTGCTAGATGGTCGATTTCTGGTAAACCGTCATTTCTACTGAATAGTCATTTGTGCTAAACATTCAAGTGCTTTGCTGTTATGTCAAGGCCTGTTCTGCCATCAATGATCCAGCACTGCTAAGAATTGTGGACAGGCTCTGCTATGTTAGAGCTATGTACTTAATGTTACAGAGAATTCCGAGAACTACTAAGTGAATAACAGCCTTTATTTGAAGACACACTGCTCTTACTCTCTGTCCCTTATTATGGCTCCTCTCTACCTCGAACGAATCAGTGGGAGAACCGCTGCCCCTTCAGAGTCCAAGTCCGTGGCCCCAAAGATTCAGGCAAGCGGCTCTTTTGTCCATTGTCAGCACCACTGGCTGACAGGTCATAACTCGGCCCGCAACACAAATCCTTCTCACTTCGCCTAAGCAGCCCAACTGCAATTGTACACCGATCAATCTACTCAATCTGGCTATCTACGCCGCGATCTCAAGTGAGATGGAGGCACGACATTTGAGGTTGTTTTGGAAGAGGGAGATCAATGTTCCATGGAAGTCTCACGCTCCTATTATCTTCAGCCGCCCCTGGCAGTGGGCCTGATTGTGTCTAGTGTGAACCATAGCCTCACCGCTCCTTCAGTATGCACATCGTATCTTGGGCGCTTCCCCTTTTCCTTCGTTTGGGATTTTTCTTCACTGAAATTTGTCCCATTACACTCGTTTAGCGTAAATACCAGTTGCTGCTTCGGATACACATTCTATTATTCTTAAACTCGCAGGCTCGACGCGCACCTTGACCTTTTCTCGATGTTTTGTAGAGGTGTTTGAGGGCTTGCTAGTGCTGTAGAGGTAGCAACTCCTTCGTCCGTTAGCGCTTTGTCTAGGGTCGACAAGTAGTCAGAATCTCGGAGAAGCAGTTGTATAGATCTTCCTCGACGAAGGTCACACCAGAACACTCACAAGCAACTACCACCGCGTACTTGGCACAGTCAAATTACCCAGGGTCTTCTCCAACGACAGGTTCTCACAGCAAATGTACCAGATCCAGCTGCGTGGTACACCTTGACAACCACCCAAGCAGGAGAGAGAAGCTGTCTATACACTCCAGGTCCTCCTCCCTGAGACTATAATCGTCTACCTGGCGCATAATACGTGAGCAATTTTAGAAAACGGTTTAGGCGAGCAAGTACTTCAGCACAGAAGGGCAATATAGACTTTCGGATTATTGACATTCCTGAATGTGCACGTTTCGATATACAGCATATACGTCCGGATCCTCACACAGAAAGTGAATAGCTCTATACACCTTCAACTTTAGTCATCTACACGACTTATATAGTACTCCCTCATTCTCTGTGGCCAAGCTCTACATATGCATCGCTGGGTTGATCTCAAGAAGCTACCAAAGCGTCTCAGCATACAAAGTTTGTTTAGTCTTTGAATAGGTACGCTTGGCACTAGAGCATCTTCTCCCTCAAAATCTTGCTGCATGCATGAAAAAAAAACGGGAACCCAAGCACATTTGTCGTCGTATCCTTTCTCCGTGAATAAGAAATTGACGGCAAACGCCCCGTCGACGATAAATCAACAATTGACGGCAGCTCCAACTAAACTCATCAGTCCTTAGACACACATACCAGAACAAGCCAGAGCTTCTATCCTCTCTCCTAGGTGGCTCGTGGACATAGGGTTTGACTCGGTGGTACGATTCCGAGGTGGCTACCGAACTCCAAATCGACTTCTGGTTCTTACCGTCAGGACGCTGCCGCCCTCTTGAATCGTTACACGTACGGCATTTATAAAGATGGATACTTTACCTTTCCCGGTTTGGGTGTGAGCTGCAAGCTGGTTAAGAAGAAGTTACGAGTTCTGGTAATAATAAATTCTATCCTCAAAAACTACATACAAGAAGCGACAGACACAGACATCTATTCTAGTCCTGACCACCATCCTCTCTTCCCTTAAAGCTTTTATTCCTGCTCAAATCTTCCTCTGTCCAAACTTCGTCCCCCTAACCCCAAATCCCAACCCAAGATCTAATAATCACCCTCCTGAAATTCCCAGTTATAATATATCAAAAGAAACAAAACGGAATGCAGAAAACAAATACGCCTCTTCCATGTCATGTCCATCCATATGCCAGCTCCCCAGATCAAAACTCAAAGCATGAAGAAACACGGTGCTGAAATCAACGCTCAGGACTACTCCTCCCCTCCATCTTCTCCACCATCTCCAGTACCTTACTCTTCCCCTTCTCACTCCTCGTCGGACTCTGCCTTCTCGTCGGCGTACTCACATCCACCAACTGCCCTTCCCTTACCCCCTCCGCCTCACTATCAAACAACACCTCACCAGCCCCCGATGGCAGAGGCGGCCGGACCACCGCATCCTTCAGACTCGTCTTCCCACTTCCCTTCTTACTCCTAATACTCCCCACTTCACTTTTCTCCTCATCCACATCATGATTCACGACCCTCAGCTTCTCCTTCGGAACCGTGAACATGACCTGCACGACGCGGTTCTGCACTGCCCTTTCAATATCCCATTCATCATCATCGTCTTCTTCCACAGTCTGGTCGCCGCCTGATAAGAACCCGCTGATATCGCCCGTGAACGTGTTACTTCTTAGACTCGGCTCCCCAGCACTATCTTCCCAATCACTCTTCCCTTGTTTGCGTCGCCAGAGAGTGGCTCCAGCGCTCACTGTACGTCGCGGCTCGACACCTGTGTATTCAACGCGGACTGGACTTGTTTCTCTACTTCCATAGCTGGGCGGTGAATAACGCTGCTCTCCACTCTGTTGGCCAACAAACACTCTCCTCAAACTACCCAACCACCCAGCTTGGCCTCGCCCCTGGCCACCTAGTCCTAACCTCGGAGGCTTGCTCTTCGATGGACTCCCAGGCGAGTCAGGTTGCGACCTTGTAGGCGAATACTCGCCACTACTCCCCGCTCCCTCCTCACCACCCGCCACCCCCGCTCCAGGTCGCGGAAGAAGCCCTTCAGCCTCCGCCTGCAAGGCCTGGAAACTGGAATGGGCAGTCAGAAAACTGCTCGCTGAGGCACTGCCTACACTTCTCGGTATAGAAGGATATCCTCTGTGGCCCGCAGGACCATCGAATGTCGGACTAGGATTCGTGCTCGCTACAAGTGTAGAAGAGAACGGGTTGATGCCCGTAATGAAACCACGCAACGAGTTAGATCGCGAGCGGCCTTGGGAGGAAGAGCCTGAGCGCGAAATGCTCATATTTGACACCGCGACGCTACGCTCAGAGAGGTTGGAAGCCGTGCGTCCGCTGTCTTCCTCTCCCGAGACGGAACTCACGCTGGCGGCAGCGGTAATGAGCTGTGCACGGCGGGTGGGGGAGAGACGGCCCGCAGAAGAGTGAGCCGATTTGAGCAGCGCGTCCGCAGCCGCCCAGTCGGATACCCATTCTTGGATTTCGCGCTCACGGGACAGGGCAATGGATTCGGCGTCCGAGGTTGGAGAGGAGGCGCTGCGGTCTCGTCGAGGGATGAGTGTTGATGGGCCGGCTATGGGAGGGTCGCGGAAGGGGTCGGAGTAGCGGTTTGCTGAGCTGCTGCTTGTTTCCATGACGAGAGGAGCGGAGGATGAGGGCTCGCCAATTGCTATGCCTACGCCTCCAGCTCCAGTGTGGCTATGGTCGTCTTCGTCGGCTTCGTAGATAGGATGAATGGGGCCAGCGGTCCCGAGGCTGTTTGCTCGGCCATGACTGCCGTTTGCAGCAAAGTCGAAGGTTGGAGTGGCTTGGTACATGCCTCGTGCATTTCTTGAATGCAATGGCTTCCGTGTTATCTGCTTGGGTGGGGGAGGAACTCCTCCGCCTAAATTGTGAACTCCTGTGTGAAGATTCTCGTATCCAGCAACAGCACTATTGGAGTCCCAAAGCGGACCTTCGATATCGGGATTGGAAGAATTCCATCCTCCATTCGACCAAGGGAAGCCACCTCGTCTCTGGGTCATCTCGCCCCCTGATGGGTTGACGTTCGCACCGCCAATACTGCGATCTTCAAGGTGCTTCTCTCGTGCATCCATTCTCTTCTTCCTTAGACGCCTGTTGTACCAGAAGTACACAAGGAGAGCGCCAATGATGGCGAGCAGGCCAAGACCAAGACCCAACCCGACACCAAGTCCAATACTCGTTGACTTGGATTTAGCAGCGGAGGAGGCACTTGCAGAGTTACTTGCAATTGCAGCCACATACGACGGGTTGGTGTAGTTGGACACCCAAGTCATACTCGTGGCATTGTAGAACATAGCCTGAGTCGTATGAGTCGTTGCTCGCTTCGAAGAACTCGAGGTGGAGATATTGTATCCGCCCAGAACCATCATGACATTCCCAGGCAGCATCGCAGCTCCATGACCATACATACCACTTCCAGACGGCTGATTCGTAGGAACCACCCATTTCCAATCACCAGACCCACCAAAGCCGGTCCCAAGTTCCAAGATGGCAAGCTGTGGATCCGCAGCCTGCGTGACATCTCCAACCCAGCCTCCCAATACAATCAAAGACGCTCCATCCTCGCTCAGGACCGCCGTATGTCCAGATCTGCTATCAATGCTCGTTACTGTACTCTTGATAGCCAGCTCCGTGTTCCCATTCGAAGTCGCGGGCTGGGAGTCCACAGTCACGAAACTCCACGTCTCCTCAGGGAGACTCCATATTGCTAACTGGCTCATATTGATGAATGCCGTTTGCGTATGTCCTCCTAACAACACATAATTCTGCTGCTGGGTCATTACTCCGGATCCATTTGAGTATGTAGGCGTCAGGCCTGTGATCGTGAAGCCAGCTTCAGCAATTGGAGGGCTTCTACCCCCTGTGGTGTCAAGTGTGTATGTCGCTACGGAGTCAGAGGTCAATCTGAGCATATGGTTCGAGTACGAGGCTGTAAATTGCCATGTCGAGGTTGTTGCTCCGGAGGTCGGACACATGCCACCAAAGATGTAGATGTCCGTGTCGGAAACATTGGCATCAACTAGACTCGAGAAACCAAATGATCTTGACAGGAAATCAGCTCCTGAAAGGGAGGAACTCGTCATCTCCCCTCCCGTATTGATCGTCTCTTGTGTCCATGTGCCATTGCCTACAGCGCTCGTATTAGATGGTACGAATCTCCACAATGAAGCGCTGGTGTTTGTTTGGCAGGACCCAGTGTATACTGAAATGGCGCCATCATCCGATATAGATGGGATGAAAGCGTTACCATCCCCGCCAAGTGATGGCAGACTCGGTGTGATTTCTTCGATGGATAGGTTCGAGGGAGATAAAGTCGATGATATATTAAGTGATACAAATTGATGTATATTGGATCCTGATATCGGAATGAAGGCGTATGCGACGTCCTTGTTGCTGGCAGTGTCCTGAGGTAAGAGTATAGCTGTAGGATTATATGGCAAAGATTGAGAATAAACCATGGAAAGTAAAAGCACTGACAGCGTCCATAGGATAGCTGTGACGTGGTAGCCCATGATGCGCTGTCGACGGAGAATTAAGAGCCGTTATATAGGATCTAAAAGGTCTTCGTTGTCGAACATATTATCGTCGTCGTGGGGCCGGGTATTCCTTATTCCTCAAATCCAGTGTCGAACACACAATCCTGAATCCTGACCGAGGGGTTGAAGCTTTCCGCAGATGCACTTGGACCCTTGAACGATCTTCACGATACAAAGCTCCAACTGGGAGACGACAGACGCAGTGACCACAACTGGGACC
Organism: Cairneyella variabilis; assembly: GCA_001625345.1. NCBI lineage: Eukaryota > Fungi > Ascomycota > Leotiomycetes > Helotiales > Cairneyella > Cairneyella variabilis. The sequence goes on from AYLM01002880.1 coordinate 43,747, forward strand.
TCGAGACTTGTCATCTTCAACTCTAATCGAGAGGCTGGATAAACACAAGCCACCGCTGATCCACTCCGCAATGGCTGGGACCAATCACGGAAGATAGGACCCCTCCTTCCGGGAGTCCATGTCTGCGCCATTGTTGATTGTGGACTTTGCGCGCCGTCGCCATAGCGATACCCGCCGCGGACCTGCCACCCGTTCGCCAGGTTCCGGATTTGCATCTGAACATGTCTGAGGGGCCGGGAAAGGACGTCGCTGACTTGCGATGTCGTGATGAATCTTAGTCATGATAGAATTGAGACTGAATTGGGTGCATGTCGAGAACGAGCTTCAGTTGTTACACGTTACTCGACGCGAAATGTCAACAGAGAAATTGCCTCGGCCTTGGCATGATTACTTCAGAATGTGGGGTAGCTTGGGGTAGCTCCATGATCCGAACGAACAACCTCAACTCCATCTTTCATGAACCTCAAACATCTCCACTCCAAATAACCTTCAAAATGCCCATCTGCACAATTCACCTCCTTTCCCTCACCTGTCCCCTCCCACAGTTCCTCTCCACACTCCAATCTAGCATCACCTCCTCCCAACTCTCCCGCCCCCTAATCATCTCCCGCGTAATCCGCTGGATCATCCTCCCCACTACGACCTCCGTGCCCGCACTCCTCGCACAAAATATCCACTGGGACGTTCTCCTCATCCTTCCCTCTACCAGCCCGTTACCATCTCAACTCCTGTCCCTTGTCGCGCACCAATGGACTGTAACAGCAGGCGTACCTTCGCGGCTCGTGTCCAACTTCCACGAGAAAAATGAGGCATTGCTGAAACCGAAGAAAGGAGATGTTCCAGCCTTGACTGGGAGTCTGGACAAACCACGAGTAGCAGATAGTGCGCAAGCGCTAGAAATGAGTCTCGAACTCCGCTCCTGGATCTCAACATTCAGTCGCACTCGCGAAGGGTCAGGAGCAGTATCGATGCTCAACCTGCTAGCTTTCAAGCCTGGCATGAAAGACGAGTATTTGAAATATGGCGCTGAATTTGCGAAGTCTATTGGCTCGAGGAGGGGAGGGAATGCGAAGATTGTGGGATCGGTTATACACCCGACGACAGAGGGGAAGGATGGAAAATTGGCAGATGGAGGAGATGGATGGGACGAGATTGCACTTGCTCATTACCCGAGTATCATGCATTTCGCGGATATGCTCGCCAGTGAGGATTATCAAAGCGTGAATCATAGGCATAGAGTACCGAGTTTGAGGGATACGTTTATCTTGTGTACGAGTGAGGTGGCGGTTCATGATCTTATGAGCGAGCGAAAAGCAAGGCTGTGAAATTTGTACGAAGGAAATTGTTTATATGAAATGAGGTTGAGAAATGATGTATGAATTTGACGTCCTTACCCACAGTATTTGTGAGAAGCACCAAGCGGAGCAAGGACCTGACACCCGACTTTGAAGAGAATGAGCTGCATTTTCAAAGACTTAAGCGGCAGAATCAGAATTGTGACAGAAAATAGGCTGAGCGATGCATTTTTCACCTCTGACATCTCCACCCCTCGTTCTTCCTTTCTACGCTCATTTTCTGCTCACCACAGTCAGTCTGCCCTTTGTCATCGTCAAATTTGAACTACTCTCTCACCACTTCCCATTCCCTCCCATCTTCAATTTTCTGCCACCTTCTCCTTCTCACCACTTTCTTTTTACCATTCGTTAACTATCACCCACCACTTCCATTCTGGCTCTCGTGCTTCTTTTCTGCTGCTAGTTGGTACTCACCATATTCAGTCTGTCATTCGTCCTCCTCAAGTTCAATTGCTTACTTCCCTTTTTCCCTTCCCTCTCGTCTTCTATGTTCTACCTCCTCCTACTCACCACATTCAGTCTACCGTTCGTCAACATGAAACTTGACCTAATTCTCACCACTTCTATTCTCACCCTCATGCTCTCTTTTCTGCACCCTGTCTTACACACCACATTCAGTCTACCGCTCGTCCTCAATTTTGCTCTTTCTCTCACCACTTCTGTTTACCACTCGTTCTTCCCTTTCTGCTTTGTACTCCTACTTACCACTTCCGGTCTACCATTCGTCTGCCCCGGATTTTACTCTTACTTTCTCCTTCTCTTCTGCTCCTTATCACCTGGCATTATACTATCCACCATCATCAATCTGAAGATTGGCCGGCTGCTTCTCTTTCTGCTCTGTATTACGAAAAGGGGGAATGCAAACTCGAAAGGTAGAATTATAGTATGGCGGAATGCGTAGAGTAAGCGGACTTCTGTCTCGCACAGCACACAAAGTCTCTAGCCTTGTAGAACGGCAAAATTCAGGCCAAAGCACTTACCACCACCTAAGCGCCTTCAGCATAACCAAGATATTTTAGAAATCAAAGTGATTTTGAACTCATCATCTCTATCAACATTCGTCAAATACGAGTAGGCTGATGGCATAATAAAGGTCAGAGAGAACGGAGGTAGTTAATTGTATAATCAAGGTAGCCAGGAGTTAATATCAAGATCTGTATCCAGGCATTTAGGTATATAAACCCGTGCACGGACCCCGTTCTTCCTCTCCTTTGCAGATAACAGTCTACCCAGAAGACTCGTGATTGGGGGGGGGGGGGGCAGAGGGGGGCTTTC
>AYLM01002881.1:0-35104 GCA_001625345.1 Cairneyella variabilis
GCTGGCTGCAGGGCTGATGGGGGTTGCGCAAATGCAATAAAGCTTGTAAAGAGTGTAGGGCGAATATTATTAGTTGATTGCTGTGAATCACCGTATCGCTGTCATTGAATCGTTCATGTTCAATTTGAAGCAACTGCTGGAAACATGGATTAGAGGTACAGTTCAGCTGTAGAAGCTCGAGATGGGGAGAGGTGGCTATCCGAGGAAGTCAAAGATTATAGATAGGCGATGGAGATTCGAGCCCACGAGAAATACTTTTTCTGAGCATTGCTGTATTTGCTGCAACGGTGCGAACTCGCCTCCAGGTCTCGCAGATATAGGGGCATTAAGCGAAGCTGAATATGAAAACTCGAACCAAAAAGCGAAAGTGTAAGATAATAAAGAACCTCACAAAACAGTACGGAGAACTGCCTGTGCAGTGTCATGTCAAGAAGCAGCTTGAAGTGTGAGGAAGAAGACCATACACAATCGTATTTGTACGTATCCATTTCTCCCATACTTGTCTGCATCTCGCAACACCATGCAAATGCCCAGGTCTGGTCTCTGTCTCTCATCTCATCATCGTATGTACAATCATCACCCGATCATCTCATCCATCTCTCTTTTTACTCGCTCTTTCGTCCCATCACAGAAACGCTCGAGCAAGGCCATAGCCCAGGTATTACTTCGGGTACCAGCCGATAGCTCTCCATAATCTTATAATACACATGGGAACGAAGAAAACATGAAATCAGCCACAGCATCCAACACCAACTCTGGGGAGAAGATGAGGGAAAACTGCCTGCTGAAAATGCCCAAGTTCACTCCATTACCCATCTCGCCAGTTTTGCAGAGAATTATCGTAGCCCCATTCCATTACCAGTGAACGCCTACGTCTGCTCAGAACCGGCCAGACGCACAAATCCTGTAGCTGATGACCCTCAAGGAAATGTGTCATTTCGGTCGTATTCGTAAAGAAAGGAAAGATTGTAAGAGCTTAGTCCTCGAAATGATCATCGGGATTCGTCGCTCGAAGGATCGGACCTTGCTGAGCCACTCGTCTCGAGTAGTCAAGGTCGTCTCGGATAGTATTGACGCTTTCCCGACTCTTGTTCTCGGCGCCTCGTTGGTAGACTGGAGCAAATGGATCTAGTCGTGGGTCAACGGGTACAAGTCGGCTTCGCCGCGATCCCGGAGCATCTCCATGATCCCAAGTCTCCACCACTTGTCTTCCATCGGTACCGAGAACGTAACGGGAGCTCTCACTCATGGTTCTTGATGGCACAGGGCCGCCAAGACCAGCAGTGCTTCCTCGCCGGCTCAGGTTCTCCTCCAATCTTTCTTGTCGTCTCTTTCTGAGACAGAAGTAGATGATCGAGCTGATAATAGCAACCAACGCCACGAGTCCTACAGTAAGTCCTACGGCGCCTCCCGTACTTAGTCCACCGCTACTGCTCTTTGAAACGCCGAGACCGCTTTGGGAGTTTGGAGGAGTGGTTGGAGTCACCGTGACGGTGTGGACCTGTCCGGTAATGGTTTCCAAGGACGTAACTGGGGTAGGTGTCCATGTGGAGGAGCTCGAGGACAAGGTGGTAGAAGTGGTACGAGGGGTACTTGTGGTCTGTTGCTGATCAGCTTTGTTCGACTAGATCGAAAATTCAACGCGTAATGAATGGACGCGTCCAACAAAATCTCAAACCAAAGAAATGATCATACAGTGGAAGAACTTGAAGAAATCTCCGAGGAAGAAGGGGGGGAGACGTCGGTAGTAGTATCAAAAATAGTAGTTGCCTCGGGAGTGGTAGTCACCGTTACCTGTCGTTGCCAAAAAGTCAAAACTGCTGCCAGAGGCGACCGGGGACGACGACTGCGGTTCGAAGAAATGCTTCAACGGATAGAGGGGCAATAATGGTAGAAGGGCACACTAGGACTACTAACCTGAGATACTTCGGTACTGCTTGAAGCTGAAGTCGAGCTGGCTGCACTACTACCTTCAGTGCCTGAAGGAGCAATTGTCAATGCTATATATCCATATAGGCCACTTCCACCACATAGATCACTCAGGTATCCGGGACAGGGGGTTGTGCAGCCGGTTGTATTGGTAGCAGGAGCATAGTCGGAGCACCAGCATGCATCATCTTCAAGGATGGCGAAGGCGTAGTCGTCGACACAGAAGTTGTGACAGAGGCCCATAGATTGGAAGAGGCTGGTATCTAAGGTGAATAAAATCAGCATTTGATTCGGCAATAGAACTAATGGTTTCTAACTCTTGCTGTTGCTTGAGGTATTGATGTCCGAGCAGTAATCTGTAGGGTATGTCGGACCCGCAGCCTCGCTGGCTACCAGCAACGCCGCGAAGACTGCTAGTAGATATGCGGCTCGAAAATACATCTTTGTAGATTGTTGAGGGAAGGTGTACGAGTTTATTGCGTGCTGCTCATGGAAGGCAGAGTATGCGTATCTCTGGGCTGGAGATGACGATCTGCGTAAAGGTTTGTTATCTGGAGAGGGCAAACCAGAAGTATCAACCAAGATATCCTGTTGACTGGCTCCTCAGTGTGTGAATGTCTTGACAATCACGTCCATGCCACTCCCATTTGCGGCTGTCGTCGGTAACTCGAAGCTCGCGAGACAATGGTAAGGTCAAGTCGGCGAGTGCTCGTTTGCTCGAAGAAAGGGTGGAGGAGCGGGCACGCTTTCGGAGTTGATATTATTTTTCCCTCGTCCCCGTTGAACTAGCCTGCAGCTTAGTTGCAGATTGATTGGAGACGGCGGCAACACTGGGGAGATCTAAGGCCGATCTAGTGACAGAACAGCGCGCGGCGACTCGCGAGCGAAAGTTGCTGCTTGGCTAGCGGCAGCACGAGTGAAATAAATTCAAATCAGAAGAAGAATCGTCGCCTTTGCTGCAGCGAATGTGAAAAAGCAGCAAAACCCTCGTCGTGTGAAGTGGGTTGTTGAACGAAAGAAAAGTGAACCGAGATGGGTCCTCCCCGGAAACAAAAGAACGAATGTTGGAAGGTGAAGACGAAGCGACCGCGATGGGGATTTTGAGGTTATCACTATCAGCATAGGCAGCAGCGATTGGTCGATTTGGCTATTTCATTATTTTCCCTGAATAAAATCATTCATAATTTCGTGCTTAGAGCAGCGAGAGCTTTCCGTTTACAGCGTCTACTTTAATCTTTCTTCCAGTCGAATCCTGGCACAAAATTATGCCAATTCACTTTGCCATGGCACCCTGGCACCCAACCAGCCAGTCGACTCTGGTCCAGGGTCCCAAGAAGAGAATGCCGATAAACATTGACGGCGCCGAGAGAAGGCCCAGCGTCCTTTCTTTTCACCTTTGCATGTGCTGATTGGATAGCATCTTCCATTTATCCTCTTCTGCTTCTCAAGGTCGTCGTCATATATCCCCGACTGTATCCCATCCAACATACGATGGTGGGGACCTTGCAAGGCTTGTCTTTCGAGCTAGACTTTTTTGACCCCAAAACACTGTCGAGACTTCGTATCTCGCGCTTACCATGTGAGCCGGCGAGAAAAAGGTGGTGCTGGCCTCGTACCACCGGGTTTTCCTTCCCTTCTGGCATCTTCTGCGGCATCTTCTGGCACATCTCACAGCATCTTCGGTGTTCTGTTTGTTCAACCTGCCTTCCCTTCCCCGCAGATACGACGTTGCAGGGAAATGTTTCGAGGGCCGCAGAAGCCACTCAGAGACTCAGATGGTCGAAGCGAGAGGCAAGGCTCACATTCTGCAGATCAAATCGTCATCTCTGGTTCCCCTGTTTCCACCGTTTCCACCGTCGTTGCTTCCCGCTTCGCTCGGAAATTGAGATATTCTGTGAATCCTGACAAAACTGCCGGATCTGTTGATAGTGCGAGTAGATAGGCGTGACCTTGAAACGGTGCTTGTAAACTTCAAGCGTTGGATCTGTTAATCGTTCGTAGCGTCCGCTTGTTGGGGTGCGTGAATAATTTCTTCTGGTTGGGGCGTTTGGAGTGCATAGTCTACGGAGGTATGACATACTAAAGTATTATGTGTGTTCAGCCTCGACGTTGTTGAAGGTCCGTGGCGACCTGAATGGCGACGAGAGTTTTCGGCACCAGCAAGGTCTCATAACCAACTCGCGCCCTCCGCTGCCTCGGTCGAAATGCAAAATCAAGGCATCTTTATCTCTCGGTACTTTGACGGGGTCTGCATAGGAGTCACAATTTACCATGCTACTTTGGTCGCCGGCGTAACATGTCCGTCAAGCCTTCTAGATATTTCTCTGCGAGAGGGGAAAATTGGCCAATAAGATCCATCTTTTCGTGAGGAATATACTCTATTAGGTTAAGTAGGTTATCTGTGGATTTGGAACTATTAGCATACCGCGAAGTACAAAGCTTGGAAGAATCCCCGCGGCTGCATGTTGCTCCACCGTTGAAGCGGCGATGGAGAGGGGAACGAACAGGAGAAAAAGGTGATGAGCAAGCAGAAGTGCTGCAATTATCATGAGATTGATGCATTCCGAGCTCGCCGGCGTGGTTATTGATCTTTATTGAATTCCAAGGCATGCTTCCCACTTCCAGGATGGGTATTCTTGAGAGATACTCCCTTGCGATTGTGAGATATTGATTTCCATGATTATCTTCGTCAACGCGGAGACTCCTCCTATCTCATCCCCTGCCGCCACCTCCAGATGAGTTCCTGCAATGCCTGCAATGCCTGCAATGCCTGCAGTCGGTATCTGCTCTCAGGTCTCGTGCATAACTCCTGATACAATTCAATTATCAAGGCGATGAAGGTATTGCGAGAGTAATAAAAAGAATCCTCGAGAATTTAAGTTCTTACCAGTTCGTATTACAGTTTGCTTTATTTATTTTTAGGTCGATGCCACGAGGTTCCTGCAGTAGTTTTCCCGTGAGAGTCTCATCCTTGAAGTTCCCTCTTTTGAGTCAGCCGATCAGGAAATTTGCCAATCAACGTGATCTCAGCCTCGCCAATTTCTCTTGGCCTCATCCTCGCGCAGACGACATTCAATGTTTGCATGTTCCAACATCATCACATCCTTCCGACTTCATCACATCGGATTTATGATAGTTCTGATACAGAATATGTTTGCATTTTGAGTATGCACAAAATGTAGACTTCTGTCCTGTAGCGGCAGCCATTGCATCACTATCCACCTACGCGATGCAGCTCCCCCTCGGACTCCTCAGCCTCGCGAGGCTGTCCCTCGCTGCTCAAATTATCCTCGCAGCAGATTATAATGGCTACCACTCGCCATATTCCTTCGACTTGAACTACTACCACTCACCACGTTGGATGACGGCTCTTCCGTCTTCTACCAACCTAACGACGCTTTCCATCCCGGGTACACACGACACATTGACCTCCGTTATCAACGGACCGATATACCAATGCCAAAATCAGAAACTCTCAACCCAGCTCGAAGGCGGAATCCGATATTTCGACATCCGGGCACGTCTCAACAACAATGAGCTGCTTATCTACCATCAAGATCAATATACACAATACACCTACGCCGATGTCCTTACCACATTCTTCGACTTCCTAGACACGAATCCTGGCGAAACAATCCTAATGCGGCTGAAGGAGGAAAGCACTCCCATCAACTCGACAATCGACTTCATGGAAGCGTTTCAATACTACCGCTTCAACTCGCCCGTCACATCCGCCGGCTGCGAGAAACATTTCTGGATCCCTTCCACACCAGGCCCAACCACCGTCCCAACACTCGGCGACTTGCGTTCCAAAATCCTCATCCTTCAAAATTTCGGTCCTGAACCCGCACCCTACGGCATAAAATGGGAGTCTCCGCTCATCGCTCTCGAAGACGTCTGGGAAGTACCCGATCTGCTCTCTGGCCTCGACGAGAAATGGGACGCTATACAGACAGCCTTGTACGCAGCAGGGAACGGGACACAAGGAGATGGCAATGGGAAGCTGTACTTGAGCCATTTGAGTGCGAGTGTAGGCGTACTGCCTATCGAGGCTGCCGCCGGGAATAAGAATGGGAGCGTGGTGGGAGTTAATGATAGGACGGGCGAATGGTTGAGACAAGGATATGGTGGGAATACTGGGGTGGTTATTATTGACTTCCCGGGGAAGTACATAGTGCAGGAGGTGTTGGGACGGAATCCGTATAGAGGGTGGTATGAGAGGTAATACACATTAGTAAATTCCCATTTTGGAGACTACTGGGTTCGCTTTTTCTTTCTCTTGTTGCACGTTATATTCGTCTGATGATTCTTCCACTGAACATTCTGCGGGTTTTGGATGCCAGTCTAGAACTATCTAGACATCAAGGCAACAAGGAAGTCTCATGTGTTAAAAACTTCCATCCATCAAAGGCAGCCAGTCTATAAAAAGGTACCCAGCTCCTCTTCCCTCCTTTCTCCTCTACTCAACGCAGAGCTGTGACATCTTCAGCTTTGAAGATGGCTCCTCCGAACACTGCGCCCAAATCCGGCCAAATGCTCAAGAGGTGCCTTACCACGACTTCGCAATATCGTAAGTCCCAACAGCCCCTACCAATTCTTCTTCAATTCCACTAACGTTCTTCAGTCACCTCCAATTATTCACCGCCCCTCTGATCAGGATCCGGATTGGCGCTCACGGAGAATACAAACTGCCCAGAAGCCTTCTGTGCCAGCAGTCACTTTACTTCCGCGCTTTACTATCCAATGAATTTGCGGATGCTCGCGCTAACACGATAACCCTCGAGCCGATTGATGGTGTGCTGTTAATCCAAAGTTTTGAGATGCTGATCCAGTGGCTGTTCTTTCAACGGATATTTCTTGAGGAAGACCTCGAGACCAGCGAAGCGGTTTCCGACATTATTGAGTTCGTGAGACTCGCGGATATGTATGGTGTCACAGGCACGGAAGAGAAAATGGAAGGTCAGATCAAGGAGCTCATCAGGAGTTGCCCATTCGAGGCATGGCATTAAGGGAGGCATCCGGACATGAATACCCATGGCTTGACGACGGGGCACATCAAGTCGGCAGTGCAGCTTCTGGAAGGCCACGCCGTTCGTTATATGTTGAGTCTGGCGTCTGTGGAAGGCTGGGTTCAGAGCCAAGAATACAAATTTGCAAACGAACTTCGAGAGATTCCGGCATTTTTGACCGATGTTTTAGAAGGAGTGTGGACGACTTCGAAGACGTTCCATTCTGGGAGTGAAACTAAGAAGATCTCTTTCAAGGAGCCAGTAAGTGGTGACGACGTGGAATTAAAATTGAGCAGAAGGCCTTTGCATCTCCTTAGCTAGATGTCAAAGCGGAATTTTAGATGAGGAAAGAGTAGGAGGGTCTAGAGAGATTAGAGTGACACAAAACCCCTAACCCAAATATGGTACCTGATTCTGAAAGTGATGAGACTTGATACTCACTTGACTTCTCTATCAACTTTTACACTAGAATCTCTGCCGATACTGACACTGACGTTTCCTATTCCCCAGTGCGTGATAAATAACAAAAGCAAGGCTTGAAGGCCTCACTCGACAGAGATTCAAAGCTACCACCCATGGCACCTTCTCGCCATTGTTATTCTTTCTGCTCTTTGCCGTTTTAAGATTCAGGCGGGATATTCTGTTGCATTTGAATGTTTAAAATTGGTCCCTTGTTCACTGCCTCCATTCTGCTTCATTGCTGGACATTCACTACGCTGACCACATTAATTCTGCCATTTGAAATACCTCCTTTACCGCATCTCCTCTTTTTACCGTTATTCACTTTTGCCTTTTGTTGCGTTCACCACATTCAGTCTGCTACTCGTTGTCTACATAGGTTTCTTTTTGCTCATCACATGTATCATGCCCCTCGTCTGCTTCTTCCCACCACTTTATCGCTCACCACATCTATTTTGCCCATCGTGCCTTCATGATAGCGTTCTTCCATCTGTTTTTACTCACCACATTCATTCTAGCAGTCGTCTTAAATTCCTACCACTTTTCTTCTTAATTAATGCTCAAAGCACTAGGCCTTGGAGGTTTCCCTAGCAGAACTACCGCTTGTGTGGCTGTATTTGCAGAAGCGGCCTAATTCTGGTAATGAAAGAAGACATTTGAGTCACCCCTCCGGCAAAATACTGGAATATTTCTGTACTCGGTCGGTTTTTATGGAACTTACTTGCGTTCCGAGGCGTAGAATTCGACAATGACCACACGCCTTGGACTCTCCATTCCTGTCTATTAACAGAGATTCAACGTCAAATTATTTAGAAACATAAGCCATGAAATTTCTCCTTGGACGACGATGTATCAGGCTGCATTACACTGCAGCCACAGAACGTGTGACACTTTCCAAATTTCGAATAGCTTATTACGTATGTTTCAGCCCTGTTCGTTGACTTGGGATCTCAGATAGGCTCACAAATTGCTTTCTCTTGCTTGATCTCACCAAGCCTGCTCCACCAACATCCATAAATGTTACCAAAAACTTAGGCATATTCTACTTAATCTCGTCAACGACGTATCTATAAATGATAGAAAATGGAAGCTTCTCCCAATATCTCGACATGGAAGTCTTCGGCTCAGCCAGCACAGCCCCGAACGGAAAGGGCCACGACGACCCGTTTCATTACACGCAAATAACACCACTGGAGCTTCGTCCCATCTCACTCGTGACTGGTCCAACCTCGTTAGATATTGAATGCGCCCTCTGTGGTTGCCTTTTCCCTGTTGCTTCGACCACATGGTGGACATGACGAACTGATTGGGTCAATCTATCTGGAACATAGTATGGCAGGGGAAGTTATCGAGTCTTATGAAGCGGGCTAAATATTAAAGGGACGATTTGTCTTACGATAAATTCAATAACAGAAAGGCGAATAACATGTTAGTAACCTTCAGACTTCGCTTATAGTGTATTTAAATGAGCAGGAGAACCCGGTTCATTCCTAAAAGTTGGGCGTGCAACAGAACACAAAGGGCAATTCAATTCAGTACGCTGATTCATTATTTCTCAACCAGTCGCAACGTAATTGAATGAAGTGAAGTCTTCCACGTGACAGGCCAAAGGTCCAGACCAGAAGCTCGAAATGCTATGACATATTTTCATTTGTGTAGTTTGGAGCTGGCTTGCACCACAAGCAGAGAAACTGTTCAGGGCAGGTCTAGCCTGACCAAACTTGAGGTATGCGTTGCACATGAGCTTCTCAACTGACCCGGATTCAAAGAAGACTGATTGCTTAATGTGGCTACGTCATCTGTTTGTGTATTCCCGATGACATCTCCTCCTTGGAACTCTTAATTTTCCTCGATATTGGTCTATATAAATTTTGTAGCATTGTAAAAATCTTCAGTTGATGCCAGGGCACAAGAGGAAAAGGGGCTTAAGCGAGAGATCATCAAGCTGAGCGAATCTTAGATAAGCCATCACTTGATTTTAATTGCTTTTCGACTGAATCATAAGACTTGATATGTAGGAAACTTCTGGCTCTAATTTGCTCATATTGTCCTTCTTCATTTGTTTGCCTGTAACACTGAGTCTGAAGAGCAAGGTTAGACAGAGATAAAGCGGAGCAACCAGTCAATAACGGAGCATTGTGGAGCATAGTCTCGAGCGTATATATATTTCTGACCGAACCCTGGAGTCCACTCCCAGAACTATATACTATTTTCACTTTCACTTTCATTGAAGAAGCGAGGTACTCTATGATACAACATTTCATGATGCCGTGCAGGCAGAATCGCAATGTTGACTCCCACCTCCCAAAGGTCTTTTCAATTAAACACCTGACACAATCATACAACACGACCACAAAGACTAGTTAGACTCTTATGAAGCGATAGAATTCGTTAGTCTGACCGATGGAGCACAGGGCATTATCACAATCACAAGAAACGACCAAAATGCCTCGCATCCAATCAACCCATGTCCTCGCCGCTTTCCACCTTCTCCTTGTCGTCGCAATCATGATTGCTGTACTCTCTTCTGAGAGCCACTCTCAAAACAAACAACCTCCAAACAAAGTTCATAGCAAGAAAGACCTCCTTTAGTGTCTGCCCATCAGGTCAGACTCCGAATATACGAACTCGAAGAGCCACGAGGTGGAATGCGGTGGAATGCGGTGATGCTTTCAGCTTCACTAAGAACATGCTTCTGCTCTCACTCATCCTTGCCTTCATTGCATCAGTCAGCATTTGGATGTTATTGGCCTGAAGTGGGGTGATTGATTAGGAAGGAGGGGTGGGATTCTTTCGGTAGCATGGGAAAGAGGCTATGAGGGTTGGAAATGGTGGTGGGCTAAATTTAAAGGTGTTGATTTGGAAATGGAGCCTTGAAGATCATTGAATTCAGGGTCAGCTTCGGTAGAGCACACTCTGCACCAGAATGAAGCAATGCCATTGCCTTTCTCAAATTGAATGGTCCTTTATTTCCGCCTAAACTCTCTAGCTTTGAGAAGTGCGACTTCACTCCAAAGATTCAGTGCTTGATAATTCTTGTCTTCGAGAGCCCTAAGTGCTTGTTGCTATTCTCTCAACATGGGAACCAAGATATTGTCCGCATTTGACATGTCTTAGATCATCAGCGTCTCTGACAATCACACCATCTTAGCTTCTTATAGGATAATGTTGCTGACGCCCCTTCTTACTCGTCTTACTTTCGACAAAGACTTTAATAAGAACTGTCTCAAGCACCAGGACAACTTCTTATCACAGGTTCGGAGTCACCAACTTACCATTGCAACTCCAAAAACATTCTTCTTCCGGAGTATCTCAAGAACCTAAGCGTCTCAAGAACTCTGGTATCGGCATCATGCATCTCTCATTCTCTCAATGCCTCATCAGTGCATTGCTGTTGCTCATATTTGCTGGACGTGCCAACAACAGTGCACTCACGGTCGTTCAAACATTCACCTTTCATCCACTAGAACGTACTCTTTCGACCTCAACTTGCCATACCCATCGACGGCTCGTTTCGTAGAAGATCTTACCAGATCAGCTCCACTTTCTCCTCCAACCAACCTCGTAGGCGAGCTCTCATCAATATTGAATAAACGCTCTCCCACCTTCGCAACTATTGTCAGAAGCGGGACTGAGCCAGATCTCGAACCATGCTACTCCAATACTTTGAAGATATGTCTAGTAACGGCAGGACACACAATGACCATGAGACCGGTGACATCAATGGCTGCGCCAACACCTATCGAGTCCATCTTAGCAACATACCTTCCTCCGGACAGGATCATAATCACTAGGATGACGTCAGTTAATGGTTTCTACATTGAGTCTGCGCCCACAGATATTACAACTTCAGTCTCTGGTGGATCCGGCCTTCCGATCTCGACTGTTGTAAGTGGAGACATGACGGAGTTTGTCTTCCAAAAAGTAGCAACTGCATGGACAACTTCCACAGACGTAGTAATGGCGATCGATGAGACACTCACGATCGAGAGTATCTCTGCTAATCCTACGTCAAAGACGTTTTCTCCGGAGCCAGTTCCAGGTGGCGCCAACCGTCCTTGTCCAATAGCAGACCTGATGAACGACTCGTACTTCAATTGCACCTACAACGGTGTTACGGTCCTTCCAGATCATCATATCCCAGGCCCATCGTCTCGTATGTCCCAATATTTTCTGGTAACGGTCACGACTGCAACACCCGCGTCTGTCTCCATCACCTCAGCTGGTGGTCCTTCAGGATTCTCAGAGCTGTCAATGCCGCCCTGTCCAGCAAACGGTATGTATTGATGAGGATTTTAAATTTATAGTGCTAATCTGTTAATAGGGACCAACGAGAGGAACAGCCCTTGCATTTACAATGGTATCACACTATTCCCAAGCCAGTCTCTTCTTGGAACGCTTCCTAGGTCTCCAGTATTGCCTCCTCAAGCAACTAATTATGCTGGCATTGTTGATCCCAATGCACCTTGCCGTACGACTGAAGTTATCAATAACTCGTTCTCCAACTGCACTTTCAATGCTGTGAATGTCCCGCCATGGCAGGAAATCCCAGGAGCGTCATCTCGTTTATCGGCAGACTTCGGACCAGCACCACCCACTCGGCATCGAGCACTACCGTACCAGCGGATGGGAACTTCGTGATTGGAGCGAGGAGAAAGGGCCTTGCTCAGAGACGAGACGTGAGCTCAGGGATGATGAATCAGACGACCTTTGCAACTCCGACGTTAGGACCAGGATCACCTAGGCCTTGCCCATCTGATCCGTCAATTTTCTGCCTTGTCACCGGAGGCTTTACGCATACAATTGGATTCTGGAATACTGGGACTAACTCAGCCCTAACGACAACACCTCTTGCTAGTATGGGTACACTAATGTTCATTTCTCCAGTGCTATCATCACTCGCCTCTTTGACTTCGTCTCGCTCATCTCAACGTCCACAATGTCTTCATCCAGCCCTATGCCCAGCAAGAGTTCGTCACCCAGGAACTTCAGAATTCCAATATGGCTGCTGGTTATCTTATGCCTCTTTTCCCTGGCACCTTCGGTAACGTTATCGCTAACAGCAAGTCCCACTGAGACTGCCGACACTGATTCTCAAGTCGAAGGATACAAGGTTCAGGATTATCAAGAGCGACCTGTCGGACCCGAGATAGGCCTCAGTTCACTGTGCCCTGGACAAACCGATGGAGTTTACCGTATGGTCATCAATGGAGTGACTCAGTATCTCACCACTGGAACTTGTGTGGCACCGCAGACGAACTACCCCCTGGCTCCCTCTCATGAGACTTCTATGACTGACTGCTCGACATCTTCGACCCAGCAGACATTAGTGAGCCAATCAATGTCTGAAACCCAGCAGATATCTTCATCATCCCCACAGAGTGTCTCGTCAACTTCGCCATCATCGTCTACACAAGTCTTTTCTACCAAGTCATCGCAGATCTCACCAACTCAGCAATTTCCTACTAATTCACAAGCCCCCCCCAACCCCGTTGTTCTCGTTGACTACTCAAGGCTTGTCAACTAAGCAATCCTCCTCGGCTTCGCAGACCACTCTTCAAGTGGTCACGCAAACCCAACAGAGCGGAGCTCTCAAGCCAACATTCAGCTTTCCTGTCACTTCTTGTGCTGTATGGGTATCTGCATGGTTCTATGACTCAGGAATTTGGAGGGGAATCGTCGGAGGGACAGAGTAAAGGTGTGCCAAGGAGTGTGGGTAAAAAGAGATCTTTCCGAGCGTAGAAGCGCTTGAGCTCTAGTGAGCCCGAAGAGTTGATTAGTGGAGGACTATTGAGTTTGGCATGAAATACACAAACGTCACTTGGTCGAGGATGAGCAGGAGCAAAATATTTAGCATTGAGAAAACTTGAAGGCAGACATACCTAGGTAAGGACGAAGATCACGCTTGGATAAGAACAGAGAAATATTTGCAAAGCAATCGCAGATTTAGCATGGCCTTCAAGAATAGAAAAAGTCGTTCTCTGAATTCTGCAAATACAAGAATCAAACTTCAGAAATGTGAAGCTTCCTCATTTGGACGCTATGACTATCTCCCATATGCTATATAATAAAGGTGTACTCTTCGTCAGTTCCTTGTGGGAAGGCCAAAGAATCAGAAGCCCTCACTAGTGTGCTGGCAACCTTGACCGCTATTTTTTGGCAAAGCCATTCACAGGTGCAGCATAAGGATTGCAGTAGTGGATGCGAGCGTTTAGAACAAGAGTAGTTTAAAGCGGCGTGGAGTTTGCCAGATATAATATCATTGGGATCGTTCTCAAGACGCGAGCCAAGAATGTGACTGCTGGTGGAGATGAATCCGATGGTGATTCAGCCTTTCCCACCCTGGAGCTATCCAATGAAAGCCTCACGGTAACAAGGATGATGGAACTGCGGTGCGGCAGGCGCTACTTTGATCAACCAGAGCGCTGTGTCGTGGAAGAGATGTCTCTCATGGAGGCGTTCTTTGTCGTCGAAAGAGAGGATGTTGCCGAAATGACAACGGCCGTTATCTATATAACTAATAAACAGGACCAGAAGCTTAATTCTTGGGTTGATCTTAACCGTCTATTGATTAAAAACTTTGATCTAGTCAGGGTCAAGACCTCTCAGGTGATTAGAGATCCTCATCGGTTCCTGCATCGGTTGTAAGACGATTCGACTAGCCCAAGTATGCTAAAGTGAACGAGACAGAGTTGAAGAGCATTTTTATACCCATAGTGTGAGTCAGATTCACTTTGTCGTGCATATCAGCAACCTCGGTTGTCTCAGTAAAGCTCTTGAGACTCTCATAACTTGTATAAGGCGTGCTCTGTCAGGCTAAGATTCAAATGTGATTTATAGATCCTTTCAGTTCTCTATAACATCTCAAATGCAGCTTTGAAAGTCCGGAAACATATCAAAGACGTGGAAGAGAAAGTGGTAACAATGATTCTGTTTGCAGGATCTGTCTTCCAGCCTGATAGGCCCTGATATTCAATGGAAGAGGCAGAACACGACCAACTTCGTCTGAAGTCTTTATCATGCGCCCGCGACGACAATTACCATTTTGACAACAGAAAAAGAGTCGACGACAGAGTGTATACTATCCTTAAGGAGCACGAATTGAAACCCCAGCCATAAAGACTCAGGCGTCGATAGTGTTAAGCGCCATTGGTGTAGCGGCATGGTGGCTGCCAATGGACTCACCGACGAAGCCACAAAATGATATCCTAGAGTCAGTAAGTCTATGGCAACGCAGATTTCTAGAATCCCAAACTCGGACAGATTTATATATGTCGCCAAGCTTTGTGGCTTCAACAGCTGAACAAACGACTCGACACGTGAGCCACAACATTCCAGTCACACACCATCTGTACGATGCCACAGTGTCTTCTGGCCACTTGTGCCAACTGTATAGACATCGACGTAGAGATGAGAAACTCTCTGGTAGCCGAATTCTTCTTGTGACAAAAAGTCTCCAAATACATTTCCTGTTCTACCACCACTATGAACAACCTCACCCACTCCAACGCGGACTTCTCGCCCAAGGAGCCTCCATCTTCCTCCTCTTCACAGCACTAATGATCCACCCAACCACCCTCTCCCACAAGAAACTCGCACTCGCGTTCGAGCCCGCCACTTGGAGTTGCTACTACTACACTTATGGTGTAGACATGGGCTATTTTGCCACCATCGGAACCCTACTCGTAGCCGAGCTGTTGCTCTTCAGGCAGTCGAGAGAGAAGTTCAAGCTTCTGCATCGCGCTAACGATGAGTGGAATCTTTTGGCTTGGCTTTGGTACGCCTTCGGGATTGAGGGGTATGCCAACCGAAAAAGGAAGACTGCTGCTTGACCAGTCTGCCTTACTTCGTATTTCCTAAATCGAAGCCATCTAATTTGCAACATCATAGCCGCTAGCAGGTTACTGCGCCCCAGACCACTTTCCAAATGTGTACAACGGATCGTAGCGATAGCGATACCGAGTAGACATGAAGAATACAACCAACAACAATACAGCACTTTCTAGATCGACTCACTATCCGAGAATTGTGCAACCTGTGGGTCGTTGACGTCCCCATAGATCCCAGGCGCTATCGAAAGGAAACCATCCATACGAAAAATCAATACACAACTAAATACGGTCTTAACCCACCAACTAACAATCCTTCAATTTTCAAAAACATTTGCTAAACTAAGACAGCTGAGCCGCCACCATTACGTGGAAGCGGTCTTGACTATTTCCGCCTTCAAACTCGCTTCCTAGGGATTTCCTTGGCAAGATTTTTCTCACACCGTCTGCTATGTCCTCAAGACGCAGGAGGCGCACAATGGTATGCGCAGGCACTTGCCAAACTACCTCGATCATCGCGTGATATGTCAAACATTGCGAATAGGAGGTTTTCATTCGAAATCCATTGCGTATGTACTTATTCTCTAAAATCACCGCCACATCGAGATACTGTACGCCGGCATTTTCAGGCCAGCAGACATTACCTCCCATCCATGCCCTAGGAACACCATTCCACTGCTTGATATCACACGCAGCCACCCTCTCAAATGCTAGTACAGATCCACCGAGAGTACACCGCATGCTGTTATTGAACTCCCAGAACACCTTGCCTGCCATGACAAACTCAATGCATCGCATCACAATCAAAATCCCCGCCTAGCCACCCATTCGCCTGTAGTGATACAGCATTAGGAGCCAGCCTCTCTACTTTTCTTTCTTTTTTCAAGTCGCGTCATCAAGTCATACTGTACAGCCCAAACACATCCCTTTGCTCCTCCCAATCAAACCGCATAACTTAAAACTGGTTTCGATCCTGGTGCTGGTTTGCCCAAAGCGCGTTATGTACTTGTGGAGCAGCCGTATCATTCGATCTCGTCGGCTGACTCGAGTTTGCCCATGTTTCCGAGGGATTCGGCTCCTGTCTCCGCGCTGCTCGTAACCGTTCTCTGTACTCATCTCCTGACATTTGCTGTGACGATGGTTGGAGTGGCTGTTGCACATAAGCCTGGTATGGCTCTGGAGGTGCTGTGACAGCCATGCCTATACCCTCCCCTCCCATTTCCACGCCCGGCCTCTCTAACCTCCTAATCGTACCTGGTGTTGGGTTTCGCCCGGCTAATCGATCGGGACTACTCTCTACTGAGTACGGGCCATTATCGTATCTTGCACCTTCTGGAACGATATCCTGTCCATTGGCATCGTATCTCTGTCGTGCTGGAACATAACCTCCAGCATTCGACGGATCGGGCTGCGCATGCGCGATCAACCCTACTCCCTCATCTCCCACAGGTTCCAGTATTTTGCCCTTATCACTGAAGCCCGGTAAGCCGAACTTGCTTCTTCGGAACTCGTCGGCAATAGGTAGGCTATCGCCATTCTTGTAGCTGTTGGTTCTCGTGGGCTCTAGAGACATCATGTCGTTCTCGTTTGATGGGTTGCTGATGTCGAATGATGGGTTCTTGTATGAGATATCGTTCTCGCGGTGCTTTACGCCAACGAATAACCATCTCATGCCTCGTGCAAAGCCTTTGACCAGGTCCCATGGGTTCATTGCGTCGGCGAAAGCCTTGATACCGAGGAAGCCTCCTTGGTATCCTTCGGGTTTGTTCAGCGTTGGCGAGGTAGGATAGGTGGTTGCAGCACCCTTTCGGTACGGCTTCCATGGGAAGGCCCAGAGATGGAGAGTGGCGAAAATTGCCATCTCAATACACAATAGGAGCGACGGTACTCCAACTTTCAAGTCTGGGTACGCCACCTTCGAGGTAGGGTTGACGATGTGAAGCGTTGATGTCAAGATACTGATCAGTGAAGTTTGCCAGAATGACAAGAAAATGACGAGTTTGATGGCCAAGACCTTCAAGAACGGACTATGTTGAGCAAGATCGTGTCGAAGTTGGTAGTAGAACTGGATTACACAGTACATGGCAATCGATACCGCAATAGCCTCAATGATCAGAACCTTGTACTGTCAGCATTGATTTCTATCAGGAAGTGACGGGACATACCCAAATATGCGCAAATACTGGAGAGTTAGAGATCTCGCAGTATCTTCCGAAGTATTGGGTAACCACTGCTGTAATAGTCATAGTAACTCGAATAAAGCAGTATTGGTAGATGCCCGTCCAAATGATATTGAACCACGTCAACCCACTTCTAGGAGTTCTCCATGGCCCTCTCTGTCCACCACAGCACGCTGCCCACCAGTTCACAGGCAGAACCCATGGTTTCGGTGTAATGCCTCGGAAGTAGTGTTTCTGTTCGTGGAGATCCGGCGCAATGTAGTGGCATAAGAGAGCGAAGAAAGATGCAATCGCGAAAGCCTCGTAGCAGTCTGAGATAACCTGGAAGTAAATCGCATGCCAGTAGAACCAAAAAGATAGGAACGCAGAAACGGCGTAGACGGGTACCATGAACAGGATGCGAATGATACTTAGAGTCGGTCAGCACACGACACCAGCAGGGTCCAAAGAGGGGAACGTACTGTCTTTGCTCATATGGTTTCGAGTAATGGAGCGCATGCATCCATATCAAATATAAAGAAAGTAATGTGGCTATTAGCGCGCATGCTGCTCCGATAATAAGGCCCAGATTATGAAATGTTAATGACCCAACAATTGGCACCTCGGAAGATCCAACTATATCCCGTTAGCCTTTCTCCCTTTCTTCCGGTATGTTACCCTCTCACTTCTCATATCATCAAGCGTACTGTTACAAGTACTATTCAGGTACATCGTGGCGGTTGTCGCTCATCCCAGAGCTGCAAATCGAAAAGAACACCGCGGCGCACTCGTATGCTTTTGCTTCCTACTATCCTCAATATGTTGCGCGTGCTCAGTCCCTTTCCAATTATGCCCTCTGCCGTGTGTACTCGTCCTCAGTGGAGTGGTTTCGAGAAGGTGATGCAGCCTCCAATTTCAATAATACTCCGGGTCCCTCGATCCAAATGCTTACTCCAACCTCTCAAATACGTTGTCGGATACCAGGAACCCTCGCGTCGTCAAATAGTTCGTGATATTCGTGTCTCGGGGGTATCGCGATAGTTACTCACACCAAGTCGCAGTCGCAAAAGATCGTAAGAGAGAGAAAGGAACGTGGAGTGTGAATAATGTGGTGTTTGAAGTCAGTCTGCATGTTGTGGCTGAGCGGCCATATTCTAAATTTGAGTCTTGGCAAAATACTGCGTAACGATTAACGAAACTCCCATCATTTTGACTACCCCATAACTATCCGACGCAACAGTGCACATTTTGGGCGAATTGAGGAGTTCAAGGCCGTCTTACCTGCGCGTAAGCCTTGCGATCCTAATACGGCGGGTTTGCGGCACTGTAAGGCTTGTTGGCCTTACGAAAAGCTACGAAATGCACGAGTTGAGTGTTGGCAGCCTCTCACAAGCGCCTGAAGGCCGCCTTCCGAGATCCCTGCAGCAGAACCAACTGCTTGCACAGCCCCCAAGCTCACCCACATACGGCACTCTGCGCGCGTATCAAGAGCACCGTCACCCCCTAAAAGCGACCCTCCCAAAACCCCATCTGAAACTGTAATCGCCAGTTCGGGCTCTCGAAAAGGCTTGGATTATTGGCCCGCCGCGACTCCGTCCTGCAATTCCTTTTCCCTTCAGCCTCGATAAGGAAGCAATCAGGGCTCACTTAAACTCCTGGTTCAGCTTGAGTGGTGAATCCTTTCCGTTATATTGCAGATCATTATCATACGAGGCAGATCAAGATTTCCTTTCAACGCCGGTCATCGGTTCTTTGAAGAAACGAAATCATCGGAGTCGCAGCTCTCGGGTATCCTATCGCATTGAGGGGACATTTTTTTCTTGACTCTTGAGCATTTGTGTCACGGTGAAACCGGCGATGCTCCTCAATGCAGCCGGATCAAGAGTTTCTTGGAAATTCCATGATTTCTGTCATGTGATTCGTACCCCTTTTTGTCCCGTCCACTTCGTTGAAGAACTGCATTTTCAGGATGGCTTGAATGTCTAAAGACCATAGAATTCGAGGACTGTCATTTGTTCTGTCGAGTAGCAGAAATGCTAGGCCGCTTCAGCCGTCAGCGCCGTTCTATCAAAGCAGCCTCTTACCGCCAAAGCAGTCTGAGTAAGCATTGTGAATATTGCAGCTTGGTTCTCCGTAACTTGGCAAGTGAGAGCTGAGGGTTCGCAAACATGGTTCTTCATTTATCTCGTAAGTATCTGAGCCTCAGAACAAGCTTTTCGCGGAGTTCAATAGCCATTGGCGCGCCTCAGATCCAGCAAACCTTTTTGTACATAGTAGTCGTACACGCCTTAACGCCAGCCAAATGTCCACCCAGTATCCCATTGCTTAGTTATCTTCTGCCCACTGCTCAATTCTGTCAAGCAAGTCCTGCTTCTTGCCTGACACAGCCAGTCCCTTGGACGTAAGGAATTCCTTCAGCTCTGCGACATTGGCCTTCAAGGTGCCCGCTTTGATTGACTTCTTGACATCTTTAGCACTCATATCACTCAGCCTCTGTCCTGGCGAGGAGGCCCTCGCACGCTTCCTCTGAGGTTCTTCCCCTCCATCACTCTCACGCTTGAGTTTCGTCCCATCGATACCGCCGTAATTATCTTTCTGCCAAGCTCGATGTTGCTCATCCAGTTTAACAGTCCAGTTGTGAATATATTCTCCAGCCCGCTTATGGATTTGTTTGTGCCTGGGCACAGTCTTGTCCTCTGGAGTTTCTGGCAGCTCCTCTTCCAAGGCTATAGCCTGGAGAATTTTGTAATGCCACTGCAAAGCAGGGTTTGGATATTTGGCCGGATCGTAGTGCGCCTTTGGGAGCTGCAGTTGCTGGATAATAGTCCGCATATCATCGACCAGATCGTCGGGAGCAACGATTGGCTGCTTAAGGTTGTCAGGAGCATTTCGAATGTCGTCCAGAAATGGTAATGGGCAAAGCCAGAGTCCGGCGGGAACAACCTGGATCTTCGTAGCTTCGTCCAACCTCTCTTGAGAAGGTATGATGGCCACAATGATTGGTGCTGCATTTTTACGGGCAATAAACCATCCTAGACCCATCTTCTTGTCTTTAAGTAGTTTCTGCCATAAGGCCGCGAATACTCGAGTTGATCCAACATAATCATCCTCGCTCGGGTAAATGAAGGTCGACTTCTTCGTAGACGCCCAGAACGGTAACATCGATTGTGGCTTGAATCCGATAAGTCGAAGTACGGGCGGACCGAAGTTTTTCAGTTCTTTTTCCTCCTCCTTCGTGAACAGTACTTGGGTGCCGCCAAAAGGGAACGCTTTCTTGACATCCACTCTCTCTACAACTGCGGCCGAGTCAGGGTCATGTAAGACTGTCTTTCCAACCGCAATCTGAGCCACATCTCCGTTGAGCCAAACGTAACAGCTCCTAGCAGGCACCTGCTTCTGGAGTAAGTTATAGCCCTTAACAGAGATCCTGAATCCAGGACCAATCTCAAAGGGTAAGTTGGAGAACAAAGTTCGCTTCGCAACCTGCTTTGAGTTGATGTCTGATTCGAGGCTTGTTAGAAGTGAGATTCCGTCTGAACCCGATGATTTAAAATAGGTTTGGGCGACAGCTAGATCTTCTCCTTCTGCAGGATCGCGATACACGATATCCTGGAAAAGTCAGCAAGCTACAGCGGAGGTTTGGAGGGACACACATCATAGAATATTGAGCGATCGAATTCATGGTCTGGGTGAGAAATTGGAAAGAGCTCGATTATCACACCAATGTCGTAAAGATCCTTCGCTCGTACAGCAGCTTGAGATCTTATAGTCTTATCCGAGGTATATCCATCATCATTGTCTGTGATGATAAACAAACGCCTTGATCCAAAGTTGGACGCTCTTGTTGTGAAGATTTGGTTGGCGCAGAAAAGCATATTTGCCATGGATATAGATTCTATCGAAGGTACAAGTAGGTCCTTTGCTTCCTCCTCATCTTCGGTCAGGGCTTTCAACGTCTTGACGTCTTCCGAAGCTGGAATATTCAAGTCGCTGAGGAGGTAGCAGTGTGGGTATTGAAGACTCTTGGTGTTATCCACCTCTTCGTCTTGGAATTTCGACTTCTCGGTACCGAATAGCAACACTCCCATCATGTCTTTCGGATTTGATATGATTCTCTGTTGCATAATCCGATATGCGCACTTAAGAGCCGCTACGGCAGGGCTGGACTTGTCTGCCTTCGGATCCTTAGGAGGTGGAGGAGGGGTAAGCATTGTAGCGCTCACATCGATGGCGAAAAGAACGGCATCTTTTTGGGAGATATAGTCCTACTTGAGTCAGCCTCAGCCGTTGAATAGAGATTAGACACACTGACAGCTTCATTTATGTCCTCTTCATCGTCGTCCTCATCTTGGTTTCTCCAGGTTTCTCTTTCATCCGTCATATCTGCTGAATCTGCTGTTGAGAATCTGCACAGACAGCTTCCTCAATTGGTAGAGGAATTAGATAGTGAATGAGACTGTTGTCTGCATCATCGAGAAAAGGGTCTCTGTGCTGTTGATGAGAATGCGGGCAGACGCGTCGGGCAAGTTCAGTTCGCGCGATCGCCAGGCCGACGAAACGCCCCATCACGTGGCATATATCAGATGAAATCGAGAAGGAGCGATTGGCCTCCATATCGGCAGTTTCCCATCCCGTCATTGACCCTTGTCCACTTTGAGTTACGATTCACTGGCATTTTTGGAGCTTGCGATTCTATCTTCTAGCCTCGGCCATGTCCTCTAGATCATAACAACACGTTTCCCACATCTCTTGCAGAAGAGTATTCATCGTCAACATGGCTTTCCGAGCCCCCGTAAGCCAGCTCACAAAAAGAGCATCTCAATCAACGATTGCCAAGCTCACAAGCACACCTACATCTTCAGTATGGCCTCGGAGCAGCGCAAGTCAATTGCGCTCTTTTGCAACCCCAGTACCGCCTGTTACCCAAGACTCAACGAGCTCGAAAGGACCTACTGCTATGGTGTTTATGAACATGGGAGGGCCGTCAACCACCGATGAAGTCGGGGACTTTCTGTCTAGACTCTTTGTACGCTAACCCCGCCACCTTCTGTGTTGCAGATCTGACTCAACTTCAGGCAGATGGTGATTTGATTCCCTTGGGACCATTGCAAGGCTACCTTGGCGCTTTCATTTCCAAGCGTCGAACTCCCAAGATCCAGAAACAATATGCCGCGATTGGTGGCGGATCTCCAATTCGAAAATGGTCAGAATACCAAGCTGCGGAAATGTGCAAGATCCTTGACAAGATCTCGCCAAAAACGGCGCCGCACAAGCCTTACGTTGCATTCAGATATGCAAACCCGTTGACGGAAGAGATGTACAACAAGCTACTAGAAGATGGATTTGGTGGTGGCAAAGGAGGGCGAGCTGTGGCCTTTACACAATATCCCCAGTACAGCTGCTCGACGACAGGAAGCAGTCTCAACGAATTATGGAAATGGAGAAACAGATTAGAAGGCAAGACTGTAGACGTCTCTGGGGGCGCAAATGATGGAAGCATCAACTGGAGTGTGATTGATCGATGGCCCGTTCATCCAGGACTTGTCGATGCCATCGCGTTGAACATCGAAGCTCAGCTTGAGACTTACCCAGAAGCCCAGCGCAAGGATGTTGTGTTGTTATTTTCAGCCCACAGTTTACCGATGTCTGTGGTCAACAGAGGTAAGTGCTGTCATCTAATGATATTTAGTCGTTTACTTACATTTCATAGGTGACCCATATCCTGCCGAAGTGGCCGCAACGGTCAATGCAGTGATGCAAAGACTGGGCCACTCCCACCCATACCGCCTGGTCTGGCAATCCCAGGTCGGCCCTAGTGCATGGTTGGGTGCCCAGACCAGTGACACGGTAGCCAATTACATCGCAAAGGGTCAAAAGAACATTATTCTGATTCCGGTTGCGTTCACTTCGGATCACATTGAGACGCTTTATGAGTTAGACGAGGAAGTCATTGGCGAATCGGGCCACAAGGACACTATCAAAAGAGCAGAGAGCTTGAACGGCCACCCAGTATTCATCCAGGCTTTGGCCGACATTGCGAAAGCCCATTTGGATAGCGGAGAAGTTTGCAGCAAGCAGATGGGACTCAGATGCCCCGGCTGCAAGAGTGAAAGGTGTGCTGAGAGCAAGAAGTTCTTTGCTGGACAAGGCCGAGGGGAGACCTTCGCTGTGTAGTTTTGTGGCGATGGTTGTACATTAGATATTTGTATATATGATTACAAAAGCAGCCCAACAATTGCACACTAATGGTTTCTTCATTTTCATCCTCCGCCGCGACCCGGAGGCTCCATTGATTTTAGACTCCGGAGACATACTGTTATATTTGTCAGGTGATGCGGAGTCCAAATGCACCGTGCCGAGGGTTGGCTTTCATGCAGGCGGGAAGTACAGTCGTCATCACTTTCTGGGGATTCAGGTCCCAATTGGATTGGCTCAGCGAGCGAGACAATATCATTCACAAGTCTACGAAGATGGTGGCAGTTGTGTGAGGGGTATGCGTGCATGGTGCAGCTATTCATGTATTGAAACAGAATCATCAAGTAGACGTCCCATCAAAATCGAGGTCCAGACGTATTCGGATCCGTCTCCAAAAGTTAATTGATAAGAAAAGTTGGAGTCGATCCCCCGTTCCAATCGCCGTGGATGACCCCGAGATGTGATCCTTGGAATTGGATTATCAAGCATCACAACTTAACAACGCACCAGCAAAAGTAAACCTCTAAAGCATCTTTGACACGGCACGTAGAATCTTCCGATACGCCAGAATTCCCAAAGTCGGGTTTCAAGAATGGACGACTAAGAGCTAAATTACGTGGCGGAATTTAGGAGCTCTCTCCTAGACACCATCCTGAACCGGGAATCGCCCTCAGATAACGACTTGCTTCTTTATCCCAACGTCCACCTGCCATGATATTTCGGACATCGACATCCTGTACAATATTTAAGAGTTCGAGGCAAGCTAACTGTCCTTGAGCGGCATTGGGAGGCAAGGATCGCGACAGCTTGCTAGGAACGACGTCAGCATCCATGCGCACGAGATAAGCCCAACCTCCAACGAAGTCAACAATGGACAACGAGAACGAATTCGAGAGCGTTCATCCTAGGCGCACGAACGGAAATACTGGCCACGAAGTCTGGGGCGCTCGAGACTCATTAAGGAGGAACGCTGGACTGCACAAGGTGCAGACTGAGGAGGAGGCGACCCCACTGCTGGGCAGCGGGAGTGGAGATGGTTCAGAAGATGATGCCGATAGAAGAGAGAATGAATGGGAAGGTCATGCCGACTTTGAGGGGCTGACATGGTGGCATAAACCCTCCGTAAGTAGAAACGCTTTCTGCCACGGGTGCGGTGCTGACAGGCACAGATGTACTGGCTGTTGCCACCATTCTTCCTCTTTACCTTGGGTTTCGGCGGTATTCTCGTCCCAAAACTCAACCTCATTCTATCACTTGTCTGCCGTGGCTACTTCCAAGAACGGCATGCCCAAGACCCTTCGATTATTCTTCCTGTCCTCCTTGGATCCGACAACCCACAATGTCGCATTCCAGAGGTCCAAGCATTGGCCACCAAATTCACCCTCTATATGACCATAATTACTGGATCTTTGAGCGCTGTTATGTCGCCGAAGATGGGAGCGCTTTCAGACCGATATGGCCGTCTGAGACTTCTTATTATCACCAGTGGCGGGGGGTTTATCGCCGAGATCATCACTATCGTTGCAGCTACATATCCTGATAAAATACACTACAATTGGCTACTCATTGGCTCCGTCGCCGATGGTCTTTGTGGCTCTTTCACCGCTGGTATGGCGCTCACACATGCATATGCATCCGACTGTACGCCACCACCTAAGCGTGCGGTTGCATTTGGATATTTCCACGCCTGTCTCTTCTCAGGCATCGCAGTTGGACCACTGCTTGCTGCCTTCCTGGTCAGACTTACTGGGAGCCTCATAAGCATGTTCTATGCGGCATTGGGTATACATACCTTCTTCATAATTTTTGTTTTCTTCGTAGTCCCTGAATCACTCACCAAGAAACGTCAAATGCTCGCTCAGGAGAAGTATGCCGCAGAGCATGGAGAACTTCTCAGGAATGGCAACACACAGAGTCTTGGTGTTCGCTTCTTCAACAAAATCAATATTCTTGAGCCCCTGAGAGTCCTATTCCCGACTGGCGCGGGATCATCGACTCACCTTCGCGCCAATTTAATTTTCATCTCAGCCGTTGACACTATCATCTTTGGTGTAGCAATGGGCGCCTCGACCGTGGTGGTGTACTACTCTGGATATCAATTTGGCTGGGACACTGCTGAAATCAGTGCCTTTACCTCAGTCGTCAACATTTTCAGGGTGTCGGGACTCGTTATCATTCTCCCGCTTTTGAATTACGTGGTGCGAACTCGCCGCGCCAACAGGCAGAGACGAGACTCAGGGTTTGCCACTCCTGAGCCGAACTCGGGTTCCGACACGCTTGATCTTTCCATCATCCGGGCGGCCATCGTTTCTGAGATCGTCGGGTATGCAGGCTACGCTACTGTCCGGACTGGTGCTCTCTTTGTCCTCTCCGGTATTCTCGCCTCTCTAGGAGGCATTGGCAGTCCCACCCTGCAGAGTGCCTTGACCAAACACGTACCTCATGACAGAGTAGGGCAATTGCTTGGCGCTACTGGTCTTCTGCACGCGCTGGCTAGAATTGTGTGCCCTTTGATCTTCAACCTGATCTATGCAGGCACCGTGGGAACTTTCCCCCAGGCTGTATTCGTGGTGTTGAGCGCATGTTTCGGGATGGCGTTCTTGTGTAGTTGGTTTATCAGACCGCATAGTAATTATCCCCGTCGCTCTCGTTCCTTGAGTTTTCGTACTTACGTAAAGCAGTCTACCTTGAAGACCCGATGACTTCAAACGGGCGAACACAAACCGAAGCCGATTTAGATGTTCTCGTGGACGAGGAGATTACTGGGATCTAATTTCGCTCTGTTCTGCATTTTCTTTTGATATATAGTCTAGTGTCTCGGGTATTCTTCACATAGCTTCAGCACGCACACCACGGGTTTGAAATTTGGCGTTCAAGGGCTTCCGACGAAATCATTGGAGCACATTCCACCAGACCATTAGAAATAGAGTGTGGTGTATGAGTTTCGACCAGTTTGGGTCTTTTGTTTCTTTACGATTTTCGAGACGCATGAGACAGCGGCAATATGATGAGATGTGTATGATGATGAGCACATACGAATACATTTGTGAAATAATTCCAATATCTCCAATGAATGTGATTTTTGTCTGTGATGAGGTGAATAAGATCTCCGGGCGCTTCACTCTCTAAACCTTTGCCCATCTTGTGCATTTCTCTGGGAGCTGGACACTCCAGATCCTGACTCACGATTCCATGAGGTATCGGCTCTGAAAATAATTGCTCCGGGGCATATACCTCTTATCTTCTATTTAAATGCACTCCGAAGCGCACAACAGATGGAATGCCAACCCAGCAGACGTTAGCATCGGTCGTCTCGCTACCGTAGTCGAGCTGGCCCCTAAAAATAATGCCAAGCCTCGCCAATCAGCGCCATCCGCTTCCTCCCCGCCATCCATTGAATCCTCTGCCCCACATTTATTGGCGATGTACAGCCACACTTCTTCCTTGGTTTCAATGGCGTTTATATTTAGAGCCGCAACCTCAAACTAAAGCTTCATTGGGGGATGAATATGGTCTATGGATTCTGGAGATATTGAGTTCTTACAGGACTTCTGGTACCTGGATATTTCAGCCAATTGAGGACCCAACAGGCGCCCATGTGGAAAGTACCTACATTCGGGACCGACAGAGTAGGATGACATCAGGCTGGCCTTGCGAATCTCTTCATCGTTTCTCCTAATTCAATCATCCTTGCGGAAGAGCCTCCTCTCCTGACGGCTAGTCACCGGATCTGAGAGGAACAAACCGCGCCGCTCGCTCCTTACTCTTCCTCATTTCACCGCCTCTGTACTATCTGTGCCTCATCTCCTGAAGCCTGTTTCAGTCTTCTAGACAAGCTTTGTGGCATTTTTCCAAGCCTCCGAACACCTGCACTTCATGAGGAAGCTGGAAGAGGCTTTTGCGGGGATCTCGAGCTCGCTTCTTTTAATACACTTCCATTCGCTCCTCCATATTCCCTTTGCTCAATCCGTTGCACTATCCCCTGGTCAGACTCTCTGATCGGCACAACTTTAGGCATAAGCATGCATAAGTCCCGATTGGATTTAGATTTTGTGCTATGGGTGACGCGTTGGTCTCCATGTCGAAGGAGCATGGCGTTCCTGGAGGCCGGAAGTTTCTTGGTCCTAGAGTTACAGGATCACACTTTGGATGAGATGCTGGATATTGAAGTGGGGCATCGGGACTATAGGATTCTGTGAACTGTTTGGTGAAGTGAATGCCAAGCATATAAACCGTTCTTGTTCTCTGTTTTTTCTCTTGGCATCAACAATTCAGCATCCTCTCTTCATCTGCCAAGTCTGTAAATTTCAGCCTCAACTCTTCTATTCTTTCATAAAACAAACAGTCATGCAACTCACATCGGCTATCGCCGTCGCCATTCTGGCATGCGGACAAATGGTGAGATATACTCGTGTCTAAATATCTCACCCCAGAATCTAACACTCTTCAGGCACTGGCAGGCCCAGGTCCAGAAGTCGTTCCAGGAAAGTGGAACGGGACGTTCCACGATGGGCACCACAAACACCACAACGAAACTCATCCGCCTGATCGGACCGTCTACCAAGAGAAGTATGAAAAGCACGACGACTTCACTGATCACCACGGAAAATTTGATGGCAAGCATCATCATCACAACAAGACTGGCTCGGCAACGCTTGACCCGGCAACCTCAATGCTACCAACAGATGCCCCCATGTCAATGGCTACTACCACATATCAAGACTCAGCCGATACCGCTTCGGTCATGGCAACTTCATCTGTGGATAACTCAGCAGCGTCAACAACACTTACAGCTGTCTTGGGCACAGATTCCTCGGCTCCAACAGACTCATCCGCCCCATCATCAACAGTATACGACACCACATTACCAGATTCAGTTACCTCATCCGATCCATCGGCAGCCACCTCAACAGCAGCATCCAGCAAGAAGTCCCGACGCCAAGATAAGCGTCAAGCTCGAGAAGAAATGGTGGCAAGATATATCCTACCTTCAGTCCCAGACGTAAAGCCCCACTTTGAGCACAACATCCATCCGGTGATGGCCAGACATGAAGGTCATCACAATGGGACTGATCACCCGAAGATGGAGAAGGACAAAGATCATCACAAGAGTGGCACACATACTGGAAGCCATACGCACACTGGTACGCGAACTCATACCAGGACGCATAGCAAACCCACTGGCTCGCATACCCATACTGGCTCGCATACCCATACTGGTAAGCATAGCCAGCACACTAAGACACATACGTGGACGCAGACGAAGATTCCAACGATGACTCCTGTTGTAAGGCCATTGACTGCTCGAGGTGATGAGGAACATAAGGATGAGCATCATCACAAGAGTGGGACACACACAGGAAGCCACACTCATACTGGGACGCATAGCAAGCCTACTGGCTCGCATACACATAGCGAAACTCACAGCAAGCATACTGGAACACATACCTGGACCCAAACGAAGATTCCATCCATGACACCTGTTGCGAGGCCGCTGAATGCTCGAGGCGATGAGGAGCATAAGGATGAGCACAAACATACTGGCTCTCATACTGGGAGCCATACACATACCGGCACGCATACACGCCACCATAAGACTCATACTGGGAGCCATACACATACCGGCACACATACACGCCACCATAAGACGCATACCAAGACGATTACCCAAAGCACAGCTACTACTCCTGCCTAGATTTTCACACGTGAGAGAACCTCTTCTCCCCAAGTTTCTCTGGCAGCAACTAATGACTCTTAGCAGGAGTATTCGCTTATTTTCTGGAGTCTTGATCAGCATTGCGAAGGGGTTTGGATGACAAAATAACAGGGAGGTAAAAGCTTCATATGCCCGGAAGGCTGGATTAGAGAGTGTTCTGTGAAAATTGCATTGAAAGGGCGTTTAGGTTCGGATTCATGGTTTTGGGTGGGTACATTGTAGGCAAAGTCTGGAGTTTGGTTGCAGCAAGTTCAATGGTACATACGAATGACTGTTACTTCCCATTTCATCATTCACCTCTCACAGACATGCAGCACAAACTGCCAAAGCGACCAGCAAATTTCCCATCAACAACTCATTCTTCACCGCCTTGCTGCCACCTCCAGTCTTTGAAGCACTCGCCGCACTCCCCGTGGCAGTCCCAGTGCCAGATCCCGTACTCTTCGCCCCTGCTCCACCCGCAGAACTTTTTCCCGTGGCTCCCACCACACTTCCACCACACTCGTACACGCGACGTCCATACTTATATATGTCTGATTAACATACACATAGCCGAGATTGCATGCTTTGCCCTAATTAGCAGTTGTTAATAATGTCTTTTGGGGAGAGGAATCTTACAGCATGCACCATCAGTTGCGTCAGCATTGTCAGGCGGCGTACTAGTGAGTGCAAGAACTGTCCGAACACGCAAACTTTCGACCCACTATATCTCAACACAACGACTTATTTGAAAAGGAAAAAAAGTCTAGATTCCAATTCTCCCCTACAAGTAGTGCTATTCTTAGGAATATGGATTGACTTAATTCTCAAGTTGGCGTTGTGGTTCTAGGGGCAAGATTTTAGGTGTTCGGATAATTCTTGCACACACTGGTGGGCGGGTAGAAAGGGACAACGTCACTCTGTAGGAGATCTAGCCCGTCGAAGTAGTTCAATGGCTGTGAGTTGGTACTCGCATGGGTTGACCTGTCAAAACAATATTAGCATCTAATCTCGCACTTTTTCTTTTTAACTCCTCATCTCCACACTCTCGATTCCTATTCCTTCTTCCTCCCACCGCAGCAACAACCAGAAACAAAGCAGAAAGAAGAGCATGCCTAATTCCGACAACTCTATACCCAACACCCCAAATTCCCCGCCAACCACGCGCCATCACACCCTAGTAAACAATCGTGATCACTCTCCGAAGCACTCATAGTGGAATTACATATCCCGACACATCCTTCCGCGCGTGTAGTCTGGGCATCGTAGCACGAGAGGTAGCCGGTCAGGTCGATGCATCCGGAACCGGTGGGGTTCCAGTTGCGTGTGTCTGCTCTGACAAGGACGGCGAGACCCAGGCCGGAGAGAAGCATGTCGATGTATGCTCGGTGACTTGACTTGAAAAGAGTTGTGAACGAGAAATTTTGTGAAATAGAGAGGTGGGAATAAAGATTGAGCAGAGCCAGAGGAAGAACGAAACACAGACGAAAGGAGCGCCCACCTAAGTACTTATGCAGAACATATACACCTGCTCCCACTCAACTTAGAGTAGAAAGTTTGTACTGGTACAAGGATGGAATACAAAAACCGCATAGCAAAGCTTGGCATGGCATCTCGCTCTCTCGCTCGTGTGACTGCGAAACAAGCTGCGAGTTACCAGCCTCAACGCCACTTCTCCATACCACCGCCCTTCATCTCATCTATGCGTTCACAAACCCTCAAATTCTCCATTACTTCCCGCAATGAGATCACCTAGACCCAACGGCTCGGAGCTTGGCAAGGCAGACCCTATTCTCACTCCCGCTTTTTGTACCCTGACGATGCTACCAAAGTACACATCTTAGCATTTGAATACTGCCCCACAACATGTAATTGTCAATATTTAAGCTCAAAGCATAGTTGGACGAACTGCGCTCTGCGGGCTTTCCGAAGGATCTAGCTTCCTCAATGAGACATAGTGACACAGCAGCATGCGTGCGGCTAAAGGCAAGCGAGCTAAAGAAGAAGGGGACACGATCCGCGCAGATAGCTGGCTGTTGAGTCACGATGCTTCATATTTTGGCCGAAGACGCCGTGGACGAAAGATCGCCCGTGATGAAGTCAATTCAAGTGAAGATACATCGATATCGAATTGAGATTCTGCTGCAAATGAAAAGGAGAGAAAATGAGGAAGACCGACATGACCACCAGAAAATGACTCTTACTCGTGACACTAACCACAAACAATTTCAACTAACTGACATCGCCGAGTCCACTTGGAAACACTCCTGATCATAATCACAACAAGCTTTGCAACTAATCAAGGCCTTATTCAAATTCTGTATTCATTCTGTCTTGTATGCCCATTAAGCCGCAGTACCGAACAATTAAGCAGTGCCGTGCGGCGAGCAAGCGAAAGCAGAACAGAAAATCAGGAATCCTGTACAAAAACAGACGTATCCATCAATCAATGATCATAATAAACCCAGCACCAAGCTATCCTTCCCATATCCATGGGTAAGCTATGCTATGCATCCAATCCAATCCGAGTCAACACCATACCAAAGCAAGTCCTTCGACACCGAATCCAAGTCCAGGTCCTTGCGAAAAGCAGTCTAGCCATCCTTCCCTAGTAGTATTACAAGAGTAGGCTCTGTTGCTTGAGTTCTCGATAAAAGAAAGGAGAATAGTAATAAGAATGGGTAAGCCATCATCCCCTCATCCCCATGAGAGTAAGCTATACCATGCAATATGTACCTCCAATCCAAACGCCATCATCTATCGTATCCAGGTCAAAGGAAAGGAGTGTATGCCATCAAGGCCATCATCAAACATCATACCATCACATCACATCACTCTCTTCCGCTTCCACGCTGTGTCGGTACTTAAATCAACTCAAACCCATCATCCTCCTCAACCTCAAACTGCTTCGGCACAGCCGGCT
The DNA here is from genome assembly GCA_001625345.1 of Cairneyella variabilis. Classification (NCBI taxonomy): domain Eukaryota; kingdom Fungi; phylum Ascomycota; class Leotiomycetes; order Helotiales; genus Cairneyella; species Cairneyella variabilis. The sequence goes on from AYLM01002881.1 coordinate 32,199, forward strand.
TCACAGTCGCCCTCTGCTTCGGGCTCCTCTTCCCCTTCTTCATCACAACAGAAGTAGTCTCCCCTTCAATATCCAGCACCTCATACTCCCCCTTAACAATTCTGTCCGTCTGCTCCGCGGCCCATTTCTTCTCCGCCAACTCGACCAGACCCCCAAGATCAACACTGCGTCCCTTATCACTTGGACTAGGACCTTTATTATCAAAACTATACAGAATCTGGCTATCCGGAGCCGTGCGGATCGCGGTCTGGATCATGGATTGCTTGTTATTGATATGGGTAGGGAGGAGTTCGAGGAGCGACTTGGAGAGTGGGGATGAATTGTGGTCAGCGGACTCGGTGAGCGCGTCGACTTTGTGGGCTACGCGTGCGGTGTCATAGTGCCCGTTGGGCTTGGGGTTTTTGTTGCCGTAAGGCTTAAAGTCGGAGGGTTTATTCCTATTCCGATAAAACACAATTAGTCTTCTATGCTTACTCTTTAATGGATGGAAGGGAAGGAAGGGCAGAGATTCTAGGGGAACATACTGCTGACTCAACTGCTTCATCGGCCTAACCTTCACAGCCTGGGGCTCCTCGAAATCATCGTTCCAGTTGAGCTTCACGCCCGCTGCAGGACGTTGTCCAGCAGCCCACTTCTGGCTGTGATCCTTGTCGCGCTTGAATGGTTGAGTTGCGGAGCGGATGTCGCGTTGCTGGACCGGGGAGACGGGGTTCTTGAGAGAGGTGGCGGACATAGTCGTTACTTTCGTAAAGATTGGGGTTTACTTCGAAGTTGATGTACGAGCTGAAGATGTCGAGAATAGAGGTTAAGAGGACGAGGAGCTGGTGCTGCTTGACGTAATAAGGCAGTTGCTTTGAGTCAATTCGTCGACTCTTCCTTGTTCGGGGAACAAGTAGAAGGTTCTATTCCAATCTCGTTGGTCCTTTCAATCTGAGGTAATAAAAGACGCGTGGGTACTCCGTAGAGCGAGGTGCAGGTGTTAAGAGAGCTTGGGTAGTTATTGAAACGAGGAAGTCGCTGGATGACTGTTCCGAGTCACAAGTAATTACGGGTCTTGAATTGGGTTCCGAGAGCGAGGGAAGGCACTGACGAGACCACGCACAGTTAAGTGGTGACCTTGGAGATGGCGAGCTCGGATGTCAGAACAAAGAGATGTGGTGGCCGTGATGCGGCGCGGCGAGTGAGTCAACGAGGCTGAGCTGATAAAGAAGGACGGGTTGGATAATTGGCAAATGAATCGAATTATCCGGTGGAAGTGCAATGAAGAGTAATGAGATGGCAGGACGATGTTCTTGATGGTTCTTGATTTGTATTATGGATTGTTTGATGAGGAAAGGAGAGAGAGGAGGGGAGTAGATGGGGATGTATCGAGTATTTACCTCAGCTCGGGATCAGGCGGCGTCATACCTTCGCCCTCAGCCATTCCAAGCTTATGACCGGGACATATCACCGGACTGTTGGCATAGCTGGGCCTCTGAGATAAACACCGCTATGCCAGACGGGGGCTGTCAGAGGTGCGAAGGGGAGATTGCTTTGGCTGATGGCAAGCGCGGGAGAACAGGAACTCGGAAGTCGAGAGAGCTGCGATAGCTAAGGTTATGGGGGTATCACTGTGCATGAAGCCCTGCATTATCGCGATAAGCCTGGTCCACTGATGCCGCCCATGTGTTCCCGTTCCTGAGAGCCACGCCTGCACGCCTGCTCCGAATGTACTCGAGACACGGTAACGTGGAGAAGACATGACAAGACACAATTCAGCCATCCAGTGTGACTTTCACGCATTGCATTCCATCCTCTGACTAGCTGCTCACTCGATAAAGCCTGTTCGAAGCCATGTTTGCATCACGTGTGTTGAGCTCTATTTTTGGATGCTTTGACTTGGCTCAGCCAGCTTACTTATCTCTTCGAGAAGCTCAGACGCGTCTCGCCTTGCTTGAAGTGAAGCAAACAAAGCTTAACCAAGCTCCGAGGGAGATGGCAACACCAGTGCCTCAAGAACAAAGAGAGACTCCTTTCAAACAGCCTGAATAATAGTAGACTCCATAAGGAAATGACAACGTGTACTGAGTACTAATTGCTGCATAGGAAACCGAATCCGGTGCAGCAACCCATCTGCCACTGCCATCCCACTCCCACCTTCAAGGTCACCAGACACCCCTCCAGAGACACCAGAACCAGCTGCATCACATCATCCATCTCATGCTCTCAGCATACGCAATCCGAGATAGTCCACTAGCTATGCTTCAGCTTGCTTATTTGTTGGCAGGCGTGTTTGACGCAGAATGACGCTTTTGGTTGGAGGGATCCGGGTTCACGCCTTGCTGTGTCGGAGCGCAGCGATGCGCCGAGGTCGAGACCCGCGGCAAAGTCACGGGAGGACCGCACCCGCGAGAGGCAGACTTTGGCTACCTATCCTTCTTCCCACCATTCATCATCCTCATCCCCGTCACTTTGCCCCTCACTCTCGGGTTCCTCAACCTCGTAATCCTCTCTATCCGCGCGGTTCCAGCCATATCCCCTTCGCAACACAATTACCGGGTTGGCAACCCGGCCACTGCACCTTGGCTATCTACCAGGACCAAAGTATTTTTGGGATTTAGTGTCGGTTGTACTTCGTCGTATCTACCCAAATAAATGTAAATAGGGGACCTATATCACGTAAATGCTTGGCAATGCTGCTTTAAATCAATTTCATAGTATTTTATATATAGTCCATTTGCCTGGATTACTACTTCGCACCGTACTAGCATTTCAGTAATTAAATTTATAATAGTTTTATAAGAAATTGACTACCACACTTCAGTCACTACTGCCTTAAGCCTCTTATATGATTTATAAATATCTGAATAGTGTGAAGGCGCGGGCAAAAGGGAAAGAACTCAATTGATCGAATGCCTATTATACAA
>AYLM01002882.1:0-18401 GCA_001625345.1 Cairneyella variabilis
CCCCAAAGCCCCAAAGCCCTGCTGGCACGATCCGCTCATTCTAAACACATCGTTTGAATTGTTCATGATCACGACTAACAAGTTTCTTGCAGTCAACAAAAGCGGCCAAAAAAAAACTCAAGAAAACAGCAAACTCCAAAAAAGAATTATTATTAGTAGTAGTAAGCGTCCCTTCCTAACGTTAATTAATAGAAGCTAACTCATTATAGACTTGTCCGTGTTTCGGCCCTCAAACCGAGCATGGCGTCTTGTCGCCTCCCGGACAAGTCAAAGGTGAAGTTTGGGGCGACAAGATGCCATGCAAAACCATATTAGAGGTTTCAGAGACTAACTAACAGTATATACGACATCAGATTCGGAAACCACACCTACGGGTGTTGGCAACAACAAAAAGTGAGACTAGCATTTCCATACTTCTCATAGCACAAACAGCGGCGGGCAAGCAAGCAACTCAACCTTCTTTTTGCAAAACAAAGAAAAAATCATTTTCTCTAAGGTGCGTATAGGTGTGAGAAGGGATATCAGGTCACCTATGTGAAACCATGTAGAAGGGTTGACATGGTGAAGGTCCCTGTCCGTCGATATATCGAAATGTGACTTCGACGACTTGTCTCGCAGCTTGGTATCGTCTTCGATCTGTTGACTCGAAACTGCAACAAGCGTGATGGATTGGTTTTCGTTTCTCGATGTTGAAGCTCTCGCGACCATACCACAGCGCAGACTGTCTGCAAAACAGAAGCTGATGTCTCATCTGACAACTCAAGGCGCTCTAAGCTCGTTCTTCTCTCCTTAACCCCTATCATTGCATACTCGCCCGCTCCTTTAAAATACTGCAGTAACCCTTCAGCACAGGAATCTCTCACATATTGTGTGACAATCGGTTAGTGGGATTATTCGTTCTTTCCCTGCAAACCCTTTCGGCTTTGGTTCCTGCTTGGTGCAAGTGATGTTGTCTCCTTCCTTCGCTTAAGTTTCGCGAGACTCGTCTTAAATAGAGGACAACACCTTACTCCTAAAGTCCTTGAACAGCATTACTTGAAGATGAAGGTGGTTAGCTGATTAATGAAAGGGCTTTACTCCACGAGTCTATGAATCCACTTGAAGTCAAAGCACAGTGCTTGAAGCAGTAATGACAGAATTCAAAAACTGAGCTCAAGAGTAATCCTCAAAATCGCATCGTAACTTAAACTGGCCGTTGCGAAATCCACAGCAAACAAAAGGGACATATTTCATGATCTTCATTTTCCTGATCTTCTATGTATTGTATGGCCACCACACCACATGCGCCAGCAAATCTGTTGCCAGTTCCACCGTGATGTATGATTCATGGACCAACCGAAATTTCTAATCTTACAACCATGATGCCAGAGCCAGCGTGTAAAAGCAAATTTCGCCCAAAGAGCCTCAATCATAAAACCCGTATTATCATGGCTCGCATATGCTCAAAGTCGAGCGTGGGGTATCGTGCATCCATCATCATCCCATAGTACATGCCGTGCCGTTGCCCAGTGCCTGGAAAAAGTGAACCCTGATCTGATCCGAACGCCAAAAGCCGTCTCTCTAAGGCCGTAAACTTGATCTTCGTTCTGACCCAAAGAAACCATGCACGGTACAAGCTCGCTCCTCCATTATCCATCAACGCCCGATCTCTTCCATCCAAACTTCTCCTTCTTCGAAAACCGCTCCAGAATATCGTACGTATACGCCGAGACGTGGCTGACACTTGCCCAGGGGCCAAGCATGTCATGGACACCCAGCTCCTTCAGCGCATGGCGTGTACGATTCGCTCTCTCCCAGGCCGAGTCCTTCGCCTTCGCATTGTCCTTCATCGCCTTCATGGCCTCCGCCGTCATCTTTTCGGTACCCAACATATCGATGAAATCCTTATTGACCTCATCCCTCATTAACGCACCAATCTGGCCACTCAACGCCTCCAGCACCGGATCCGTCTGTCTCGCCTGTCCATCGACGTAATGCCACAGCTGAACGCCCTCGTCCCAAGATCTTGTATTGCGCTTTTTTGAGGCCTTTTCGGCTGCGGCCCAGGCAGTCATGTACACCATCAGACACTCGATTCCTACAGACACACCAAGTTTCTTCTGTGTGGAGGGGACCAGATGTTGCTCGCCGCTTTTGGTTCTGAGGAGCCTGTCCATCTCACGCTTAAGTGCCACGGCTGCCTGTATGGCTTTGTTTTGTTCGGTATGATGTCTCTTGAGCTCAGGGCTGGAGGAGTGGGTCTCGCCATTGACGCGGGACTTCTCAACTGATGTGGGGGCGCTGGCCATGGTTGTGGCTTGCGGAGTGTGAGAGCTGCCGTCAGTGGAGTTGACTTTTCGCATGCTGACACTCTTCATCGCGTCGCCCTTCTGTGGGGTTGATGCAGCGGCCATCTTTCCGTCTTTCTTAGGTGTGGAAAGAAGATTCTTCTCATTCGGATGCTTGAGTGCGGGTGACTTGAAGGGTGGCTCAAGGGACTGCTTCGATTTGTTGATGTCGACGCTTGGAGGGATTTTGGGGTGCTTTTGTGCTGGCTCAGGCAAACGCGAATCAAGGGAGTCACTTGAACGCTTCTTCACCATGGCAGGAGCAGCTAGGACTTTCAGGGAATTTCTAGAGGATGAGCGGTCATCATCGTAGTCAGAATCAACCTTTGGTCTCTTCGGTGGCGGTTCTCGAGAATCAAAGACGTCGCTGGTACGCTTTTTAGAGCTTGACACCGTCTTGCCTGCAAACTTTGACAGTGGAATGTCCTCATCGTCGTCGGAATCAACTTTCTTCAAAGAGTGCCTAGAATGAGCAATTCGCTCTGCATCCAAGCGCAAGAATTCCTTAGACTTCGTGGGTCGGAGTCGAAGAAGGCGAGCAATTTCTCTACCAGTCGACTTCTTGTACTTAATCTTCACGATGAAGGTCTCAGGCTCTGGAGGAGGCTTGCTGGACTCTGTATGACTCTTCTTGGGTGGATGGCCAACCTTTGGAGTTCCTGCCTTTGGTGCAACAGTCTTTCGCGCAACACCCTTGGCATCTGGTTGGCGAACCTTCTCGTAGCGCTCAGCTGTATTGAGACCGGTAGACTTCTCAGCAGCGGCCCTCTTCTCGGCCCTCTTGGCCTTCTCCGCAGACTTCTGTTGCACGCGGAGCATCTCTTCTTCGAGCTCCGGGGGTAACGTGGGAGACAGGAGTGGCGGTAACTCGATCGGAGGAGAATCAGGCGCTGATGACTTTGGAGGTGTGGAGAGAGACGAGGACGAGGAATTGCGATGTTGATGGGAAGGCTTCTTTACGACAATCGTGTCTGAGTCCATCTTGGATGTGTTTGGTGTGTTTGAAGATGAGACTTTCGTTGGTTCAGATTTCTTGATATTTGCGGTAGGTAATGCAGGCGGACTGTCGTCAAGATTTGCGGGAAGTGGAGAGAGTAGAGGTGGTAAATCTACCGGCTTCTCCGCTGATGATTTGTGGTTGACATTACCAGATTTGATCGGAGTTGCCTTTTGGGAAACGATCTTCAGTGAGGGTTTTGATGGAGTATCTTGAGACTTGTGAGGGCGGCCGAGAAGTATCCTATTTTGAGATGTAGGTTCTGGCTTTCGGGAACTTTGTGGGTTGGAGGGTGTGCGAACATGCTCAATTCTTGAACGCTTTTCGGGAGGTGTTGCTGCATCCGCATCAAGGGGTCTCTTTTGTTGCTTAGGCATATATCCCGCTTGCTTAGAATCCGGGTTCCTCCGTGCGGGTGACGGAGGTCGAGGAGGGAGGGCATGCTTCAGAGGCTCTCTAGATTCCGTTCGGTTCAGTTGTGGAGCTCTATCTTTGGACTGGAAGTTATTGTGGTTTGGTCGCTCGAGATGGCCGTTTGGGATTGGATGAGATCGTTCTCGTGATTGAGGAGAAGGTTGTGAGGCAGATGGTCTAGGAAACATGTATTAGTACTTGTGGGACAAGCGACTTTGAGGCTCAAGCTTACCTCTCGTCTGCCTTGCGGGGCACTTCTTTGAGGTTTGTGGAAGTTGCGCCATTCCGCTTGATCATAGGGCCTTCTGAAGAGGTATCGCGACTCATGGGCTCACCCAGAGATACATTGCTTATGTTTCTCGAACGTCCAGGGTTGCGCCCATCATCTGCAGGTCTTGGGGAAGGCTTGATGCCCTTTTCTTTGTAGTTCTTCCAGTCCGCTATGGAGATCTTCTTCGTAGGCTTCCTGGGGTCCCTGCCAGCACTCGGAGTATTTGTGCTGCTGCGTGCGTGCATACTGCCCGGGGAGATTTCGCGGTTGTAGATCTCATCGTGCCAGTCGCCCTTGGGAGTCGCGCATTCGCGGTCGCCGTCGGACATCATAGTCATGTATTGCAAACGATCCACCTCGATGGGCTCGAAGGGCATTCCCATATGCTCGTAGGGTCCAACTCGCGGCAGGTCGCGAGGGTCTTGCGGGACGACGAGTAGATGCGGGACCTGCAGGAGCTTGTGAGCAGGGATAGTCTGGAAGGGAGGGAAGAAGGGGACGGACTTCTGGTAGATAACGCTCTCTCAGCATGGATATCTGCTTGTTGGCTCGAGCCAGGCCTTTGAGAGCATCTCCTGGCTTGGCCTTCCTGCCCTCCATGGTGGAACTTTATTCGTCAGATTCTGAAGATTGACCCTCTCGCGCTGGTAATTTGTTCTCGACAGTTCAGATGTGAAGGGATATGAAGCAGCGAAACTTGAAGGAAGAGAATCATACATCCGGAATTGAGGATGAACTCGATGTCGAGTGTGTTGGATTTTCGAGTGGTTATGGATAGTCGGTGGGGGTAATAATGCCGTTCCAAAGGTATTGTCTCCAGATGCTCAATGACAAGCACCAAGCATTGTCGCAAGGCGGTCCCTCCCGACACAATGGTAGCGCGACCTCATAGAAGCATGCGCGAACTCCAATTGCGATGGAACGATGCTTTTGCCCTGCGCCTTTCTCGACCGTTGTCGTCGGGGTGGTATTGTCGGGGATTTGACTGATATGGGGGTGGTCTTCGTGGGTTGGGGTCTGCAGGTCGATGGGAATGGCTGGGAATGTTCCTCGCTCGGCTTCGGGAGCCAGCCGTAGCGCTCTCAAGGCGCAAGCGCAGGTGCAGTATCAAACGCAGAAGAATGTGCTATATAATCCCATTCACAGTCTGTAACAATGAGTATTAAAATCCCCGAAAATGGCCCCTGGATATGTAAATGTTTCGCGATTCTTTCTCCGCCATCCAAAGCCACCCTGGCTGCCGTCCTATGCCAGCGCCATCTGACTGCCACCAAGCTGACAGCGGCGTCTTTCGTAGGGCAACGAATCAGGAAAAGGGCAAAGATCAGACAAGATCACATGATATCAGGTTCCATTATGCAGGTGAGTGATCTTTTCATTGAACTGAACGCATCCTAGGCTTAGCTAGCTGGTGTGCTTTCAGTTCAAGTATCCATCGATGCTGAGTGTCTTCCTGTCCCCAGCTCGCTGTTCTTCATCCATCCGCAAAGTCATGTCCACCCGCATTTTCTCCTCCTTTCCTTTTTCGGCTGTGCCTTATCTGTACAAGATTATATTACATAGGTCAAAAGCAAAATTCCCGCGAACTCCAATGCTAATGACCATGCTATGCCATGCTTGAATATGCAGCGAAATGTTCATGTAAAGCACGAGTTGCATTTCCATGTCCCTCGTTCAATGGATCGTCCAAGCTCCTCTGCGCATTTGCGGTGGAAGAAGCGTCCTGGACATGTCTATACAACTGTTAGCAAGGCAGTGAAATTAGAAATACCGAATACTCACTCTTGGGCCTGTGCAGACCACCCGATCATGGGCCTGCGTCAGTTTGCCACAAGAACATACCATCAAGCTACGAGATTTCTGTTGCGCTGGCTCTTTATCTGGCTCTTCCATATCGACATCCTTGCCCTTCACACCACGGCTTCGCTCATGATTTCGGAGTATTGCAGTGCACCGGTGGAGGCACTCTTGATCTGCAACACCACGTAGAATCATGGTCTCAAACATCTTCAGAAATTCTTTCTTTCGACTCATTCGCTCGGCGAACCACTCCTTCTTCGCCTCACAAAAGTGGATGCAGGCCTGCGGAAGGTACTGGTCACTCGTAAGATGTTGCCCAAGAGCGAATTCGTTCCATAAGTTGATGAAATCCTTTTCGTCATCAAGGATATCGGTGAAATCGTTGATGAGATCCCTCTGTTTGTGATGAAGCCAGAACTCGTCCTTTTCTTCCTCATCACTATCTGGTAGCTCCTCTCCTGGCTCCAGGCGTCTCTTCGTGATGGTGTCATATAGTGGCTTGGGAGTCTGGGGTACGTAGAGCTTCGGTCGGACGAAGGCTTTAGGCGCCTCAGTCTCAAAGTCCATAAAGTCATCGGTTCCATTGGAAGTATTCGGTGAACTATGGCGAGAATCATGCGGAGAGGAGGAGAGTGAGGATTCGTGAGCTCGATCAGTAAGATGCTCCGGCCAGGTATTATGCTGAGGTCCATGTCGAGATTTTGACCATGAATCATCTCCGGCAAGGTACTTTTCAAGGTCGAAGATATTAGTAGGTCTACCGAATTGGGTGATCTTCGCCTGCTCGAGCTTGATTGGGTGGCTGGAGCGTGGCTTAACCAATTCGACAAAGAAGTTTATTCTTGGTGGATGTCGGCGCAAATGAAATTTGAATGTTGTGTGATTGGCGTGAAGGTGCATTCTCAGCTCATCAACTTCTAAGTGTCGGCAATTGCAGAAGGGGCAAGTCAAGCCAGGCACTGTAATTTGCTGCTTGACAGCCGCCTCAGATGCCTCGGCCTTTCCCAAGCTATATGTGACACTGATCTCCTCACTCTCCGAGCCTTCGTGCCGAGAAATTGAAGGATCTCGAGTCTTCCGAACCTTTGGCGATCGACCCTGTGCTAAAGTACTCAAAGCCTTCAAGTTATATGTTGGGACATTGGATCGGCGTCTCGAAGTACGGCCGTCCGCCGGGCTTTCAGGTCGGGCCAAATCTTCTTGCTTCTGCGGACTTAATGCAGCCGAAGCTCTTGGTGGTGTTGAGAGATCAGGAACACCTGTTTGAGAGGGTTGGGCTTTTGATGTTCGAATCGCTAGAGCATTCGTTCGATTTGGGGCGGACCATCGAATTTGGACGTCAAAAGCGTATGGTAATGATTGCTTCTCATTCTTGTGGCACACACTTAAATTGAGCGATTTGTTTTGCTGGTCCGGGTCAAAGACTGTGCCGCTCTTACAGAACAAATGCAAATCATCTCTCGTAAAGTGGCCGTCCTGGAGGCCCTCGGAAATAGTACCCAATCCTCCATCTCCATGAGACATCAGAGCCTCGACGGAAGGAATATGTACCGGAGGCCAGGATTTGTGGTATCTCATAGGTTCTAGGAAAATCTGTACGGCATACCGATCGCCGAAGCCGTAAGTATCAAGAATTTCCTTCGAAGATGCCCATTGGCCGTTGGGTTTCCGGACCTTGCGGTGGACGAAAAAGTCCTCCGGAGAAAAGATAAAGGGTTCTGAAAAAAGACATTCTCTCCAAGCCTCGTCATTCTCTCTCGTGATGCGTAGTGTGCAAATCCTGCTAATGCGACACATCTCAATGAAATCCTGGGCTCGAACCTGGCCTGGTTTCTCATCATTCTTCCCCAAAAAGATAGCTACCGAGCACCTGCATTTGATTTCGATGGATCCCGAACAATTGAGGAACTCATCAAACCACTCGGCATCATTCGCTGCTGATGAGCTGATTCCAAGGATGTCGACTCTCAGAGATCGCCTGAACTTCAATGGGTCCTTGGTCAAAAGACTGTCGATCTCAAATTTTGATGCTGATTTTGACACAACTTGAGAGGCTCCTGTGGCTGGTCGCGGTTTTCCATAGAAATCGGACGGTTTTAGCAACGCCGGCTTCGAGGATTGCCTGGATGCCTTTGCGCTGCTGATCGACAACTGATCAAATGGATTTCTGAGACCAGAGTCATCACCATTATGAGAATCAGAAAGTCCGTTGCTGAGATGGCCTGTCTTCCTCCGCTTTGCGGGTCTTGGTTCTTCGTCCTCGTCGTCCGAGTAGACTTGGATTTCCTTCGACTTTGATGCCCTCGATGGAGTGAGCGAAGAAAGAGTAGATCCCATCGTGAGCAGAGATCGATGAGCGATGCGAACGCTCTTCTGTGAAGTGGGTGGTGGTCTTCCCTTGAGGATGTTGTACAAGGCTAACACTACGTCTCCTTCGCCTCTACTTGTTGCGAGTGACATCTCTCATTTCTTAAAGGCTAAGCTAGCCTGCATTGGCTGCTCCCATCAATCGTGAAGTCGGTAAAAGCGGGTTGTGGGGAAAGCAAGTTCGTGAAGTTGAGATTGCGGCTGTTGTTCACATCTAAGCCGCTTGATTTCGTGAGTGAGATGGCAGACTCGTGAGCGCGTCAAAATTGTAAAGGCGCATGAACGAAAGTCGTGGCAGTGAACCGACAAACAAAGCAAAAGGTCTTTTACTTCATGCAGATATGTTCCTCAGGGCTGTCTTTTGAGTCGTGGATGCCACCACAGCACCAGCAGGATATCAAATTAGGAGTTGTTGATGGTCACGATCTATTATTTTGGCGGGCACGCGAAGCGCTGCGCTACCAAACGATGGACGGAGGTTGGGAGGCAACTACGGCCGGCGACCACGGACAATGCGGCCGCTAGTGCACAGCCGTAGGGCTACGATTAAGATCTTACGGTGGTACATTTTTATTTTGTTTGGTAGTGAATGCCGCTTGGTGACTTCATTCAAACATCCACAAACATCAACAACACGACACGACACGACACAATACTGCACCGACACGGCCCTTCGCATTTCCTCTGCACGATTCCCAGATGATACAGTAAACCAGAAATCGATGCGCCGGGAGCCTACAGTCCTGCAACATGGCTTCTGTACGCTCAAAACGGGCCTTGAGAACCCCGCCACGAGCAACTCGAGCCAAACCAACTGTTTCCTACGCCGAGCCATCGAGTGATAGCGATAATGATGACTATGATGATCTGCCCTCCGAACACAAGAATGTTGCGCCTCGAACCCTCCCCCGAAGCCCTGCGAACCCTCGACGAACGTTAAAGCGCCAGCGCCAGCGCCACCCCTCCTCCACTCGCGAGTCCGACGCTTCTGACCATAAACCTTCGCCGAAGAAGCGCAAGCAAATGAAGCCGAGCACTCCAAAATCTTCGTCACTGTATAAGCTGAATACTGTACAGTCCGGTGTCATTCCACCGTGGCAAAACCTTCCATACCATATCCTCGTACAAGTATTCAAGTACGCTACCTACCCTCTCTACGATGCCCACGACTTCCAGCCTCTGCCGTCTGGCAGATGGCTCCTCGGTGTTGCGAGAATGTGTCGATCCTTCGCCGAACCCGCCCTTACAATTCTGTATACCTCTCCTCCACTGGTCCCAATGGTTCAGGCGCACAGATTGGTAGACCTCTTGAAGGCGGACCCCCGGCCCATGACATACAAGTATAGGCAGAAAGTGGAGTCACTTCGCATCGATGTATACCAAGTTGCTGCCTATTCACTACCTGGCAGCGGTCATTTGGACCTTCACGGCCTGATCAAGGACTTGCCGCGTCTGAGCGAATTAGAATTCTACCACCAGAAGGACATGGCGCCGTATCGAAATTTGGATGATTCTATTAAGTGGACCTACCCAGAGTCGATATTTGAGGCTCTCGAATACATTGATCCTAATGCTGATCCACAGAGAGGCGACAAGACAAGCGTTTGTAGACTCAAGAGTTGGCGTTGGTCGTCCAGACTTGCTGGGAAGAAATGGTCGATTGAGAAAATCCCGACAATCCATCTGAAGCCCTCATTTGTTACGCTAGAAAAGATTGCCTTTGTCAATTATCAGATCCCTCCTCCAAAGAAGGACCAAGAAGATCCCAAGCACGAAGCTATCCTTGCGAAAGCTCTTGAAGCTCTTCCCCAGCTCAAGCACCTGATCTTCGAATCATCAACACTCTGCAATGGCAAGCTACTACCTTTGCTGCCTAAGAATCTTCGCAATCTGGAGCTGATCAACTGTTGGGAGGTGATTGCTGAGGACCTTTCGGCGTTCCTCCTGACTCACGGAAGCCAGCTTCATTGTTTGACTCTCAACCACAATCAGTCTCTCGGCCTGGCATTCCTTCCTTCACTTGGCGATGCTTGTCCCAAACTTCAGGTCCTAAGAATGAATCTCATGTATTATAACATCCATGCGACGTACAAAGATTCTCAACCACAATATGAGAAGCTGTTGCTTCCAGAGCAGGTTCCAGTCTGGCCAACCACACTCCAGACCGTCGAGCTTCTTTCTCTCCGCCAATGGGAGACCGACGCGGCAGAGATGTTCTTCCAAAGTCTTCTCGACAGCGCTAGTTCCCTTCCAGATTTGCGTCAGCTGACCCTGCAAGCCATTCTGAACATCGGTTGGAGAGACAGAGCATCGTTCCGTGACAAGTGGGTCGGCTCGTTAGTCCGTGTGTTCAAGCGCGTTTCCGAGGAGCCCAGGAAACTTCACCCTATTCAAACGGTATCACCGGTAAAGTTGAATATCAAGGATACTAAGAAGGATGTCAAGTCCGCCCCTAAATCTCTCCGCTCCAGCTCAGGCAACTCCTCTGTCTCCGCCGTCATTTCTCATCCTACGCCGCACTCTCTCCATGAAAGCCATAAGAAGGAAGCCGAGTCGCCGCCAGCTCGCCGCTCGACCCGCGCAGGCAACCGAAAGGTGAAGCCGGGCAAATACGCCGAGAGTTCCGATGACTCAGAGGCGGGAGACGATGACTTTGTCGAGAAGCCAGAGCCTATATCAGCCCGAGAAGCCAGCCGCCGCCATCGCCTGGACCGCGAGCTTGAGATCTTGAAGAAAACGGCTGGTCATGATAGCCCAGACTTCATGCATTCACCGCCAAAGACCGAAAGTGACAACGATGAGCAGCCTCTGGCGCTTAGCGCCCAGAAGAATGGTAAAGGAAAGGAAGTCATTCAGGGCATGTGTGAAATTGTCGAAGTCAGGATTGACAACTTGAGACCGACGGAGAACCAGGCCACTGAGGCGGATTTCTTGGACGAGGAGATGCCGGGTGATGATGACTGGAATGGAGATGAGGATGATATCGGTGTTAGCTATGCATGGTGATTGCTGGCTTATATGACTGTATGCATATGTATGGATTATTCGTGGGCCTTTCTGGCGTTCGGCAGATGGATTAGGTGGGGAATGGACTTGGTTCCGGTGTAAAAGAGATGGGAGGCTGTACTACACTGGCAAAAATGGGAGGTATGGATTGGAATGCGTTGGTGGACTTGTGCGCTGCTCTTTACATTGATTGCTTCTTGCAAACAAAGTCGGCTTCGGGATGGATTCCCATGCGAAGGACCAAGGGTCATACTGTATGCTTATGTATGAAATACTTTACATTACACCAAGGTAGCACCCTTGTACAGTATGCGAATGCTTGATGATTCATTTCACTAGCTCTCCCCCTCCAGACAAGTCTTACGTACGTGTCTCATATCTCAGTCTTGCCCTTAAATTCCTTCGCACAAATACCTTGCCACTTGAGCAAGTCGTCCGTGGCTAAGCTCTACGAAACAACCCCAACGCACTGAGTTCTTGAACATTATGATTAACGTGATTATAAAATTAGACCCTATGACCTTCTAAAGCTAAGCATCATGCCTCCAGTTAATCGAAGACTTGAAGCAACAAAACGGTCTTCACAACGACATCATCAACTAGGAGTAATGTAACATCTAAAGCTAATCAGTTAGCTAAAAGATGCTTCTTCATGGTTGGGTCAAGTTCTAGAAATGCCGTCTGTTATTTATGCCATCTTTTTCTATCGGGAGAGGACTCGATAGATAACAGCCACTATAGTCATACACGATTTTTTCTTTCGCTGGTTCCGTTTTAGTCTCTAGGCATGAGCGGCTGCTTTAGCCTGAGTGGATGAGCATTCCTGGGCTATTTCCTAAGCAACCTAGGTATGCCTTGAGTTAGCTTGAGGTCATGTTAATGGACCCGTTTTAGCCTCTTGTTGGTTGATTATTGTTGCCTATTTGTGTTATCGTACTAAGTTTTATATTGTACTGTACGTTGCACTGAACATAGCCACCTCTAATCTATCAAAATTATGTAGGGAATACCCGGGCTTCAACTTGCGAAGCAGGGAACTCGTTTTGGCACCTTTGCTAAAAGGGATTCTCTCGGAACACATTTTAAATCTATGTCACCCAGTCGCATGTGACTTCAACTTAGCCTCACAAATTTCAACTTTATCGTATAGTAGTGCATAACCTCAATTTCTTGAGTACCTATTCAACTCAAGTAGTCAGGCTCAACATTATCCTCTGCCGTAATCTGGCCTTGAGTCTGCCTGGCAAAGGCTGACTGATGGATACGATACTCTAGGGGATTAGCTAAGACTAGTAGAGCGCTCATGAGCTTTTTTCCCACTTCACTTCGATACACCACCACGACCACCCACAGCTCCAACCGCCTGCATCTGCACTGCACTCAGATTGACATCCGGCAATGCCCTTCCTCTGCCTGAGGGCCAGCTCACGAAATTGATCTCAGTTAGGTATCTTAGATATTTGCCTACGTCTTCCTTGGTGATGCCGTAGCCTGCGCTCTCATCGATTCCTGTCCAGTTCTCGGCGTCTGCTTTCAAAATCTTGACGGCGTTTCTATCATCAAGCTCTGGCGCTCGCGTCGTAGCTGGCAGGTCGTTGACGCAGAAGTGATAGAGCGGCATCAGCGCATGTTGTTCTTGATCTTTCTCTTGGCCACCTGCTGAGACGTATCTCTCAAGTTGGTCCTTCCAAGTATCATAACTCACCTCCGGGGTATTAAAACCATAGAACTCGAGAAGCGACAGATATTCATTCATGCGTAAGCGTGGGTGGCCAGTAACGTGGACGACGTGTACGCCACCTGGGAGAGGATTGAGAGCAGCAGCCACGACCACACGAGCAACATGATTGACCGGAACGGAGTTGACAGTGTTGATGATGCGTGGCCGGGCCGACAGCTGAATGCAGCCCTTCAGCATACGGATCAGGAAGTCATCAGTATTGCAGACGCCAGTGTCAGAGTCGCCTAGAATATAACCCGGTCGAATCACCGAGCCCAGAAGACCTCTCTTTCCCGCTGCACGGACAAGCTGCTCAGATACCCATTTCGTTTGGCCGTAGCCAGTGCCGAGACCAGTTCGACTGCCTTGCATGTCATCCTCCTCAGAGATAGCGTTTTGGCCAGTGCTGATTTGTTGCTCTGAGAGTTTTACGTAGTGATCAGTATCGAGTACACTTGTAGAACTGACGAATGTGAAAAGCTTGGGTTTTCCTTCGTTGCAGAGTTTCATCGCGTCAATCGTGGAGATGACATTTGAGGCCATCATGTCTTGGTACCTTCTGACCCAGTGGACTGTGGCGCCATTGTGAATCACAACGTCAACTTCTTGAGATAAGGTCTGCCATATGTGCTGCTCAATGCCAAGCTGTGGCTTGGATAGATCACCAACAACGCAGCTCAATCGCGTTGACCACTCGTCATGCCATAGGCCGTAGCCTTGTAGAGAACGTCGTAGTCGATCAAGCGCGGCCTTTGAATCCTTGACGCTTCGCACGTGGGCAATCAGTCTGACGGCAGGGCTAGTTCGATCCAATATGTCCCTGATAATATAAGCGCCCAAGAATCCAGTTGCTCCAGTGAGGAAGACCGTCGGCTTGGCTGATGCACGGATCACCGCTGGATCCGCGGTTTGATATGTGGTCGGCAACCGCTTGAGAAGCTCGTCCAGGGACTGAGAGTACGCAGGATCTTCCTCCTTTACTCCCCCACCGTCGTCGCTGACTCCATTTGTTGGTCTGAGATGCCTTTCAACCTGCGCGCTGAAACCAGCTAGACTTGGATTCTCGTAGAGCGTTTTTATAGAAATATTTGCTCCAGTCTCTCTGCGTATTTCTAGCAGCATCTGCTGGGCCAAGATACTGTGTCCGCCAAGATCGAAGAAATCATTATGAGATGTAACAGTCTTTGAGTTAAGACCGAGTATGATATCGGCCCACTTGGTTGCAACAGTTCGCTCAGTCTCCGTCAGTGACTCCCATCTCTTCAAATCCTCGTCCGATGCCTCTTCTGTCTGTTCCGCGATATCAGGAAAGGGGAGGTTTGGCTTGTCAATCTTCCCATTGGGATTAAGCGGCAGCTTGTTGAGGGCAATGAAAATGGTCGGTACTGCATAGCTGGGTAAACGACCTTTCAAGTGGTCCCGTACCTCCGTCTGCATCCGCCTGAACCTCTTGAAATAGACCTTCGTGGGGCCAATGTCAGTTCCTTCATCTTCAACATCCTCCAGGCTCCGAGCTTTGAGCCATTGGGGCCATCCATTCACCTCTGGAACAATGTAGCTGACGAGTTTCGGTTCCTCGTTTCTGTCTCTCCGAACAAGTGTTTTGCAGTCTCTGATCAAAGGGTTCTGGCGTAGGTTGCTGTCAATATCATCGAGCTCGATTCGGAAACCACGAATCTTGACTTGGTCGTCCACGCGTCCTGTGCACTCTACATCACCAGACTCTAGGTATCTGCCTAAGTCACCCGTCCGATAAAGCCTGTCTCGCGGTCCCTTGTAGTACTTTCTCCACGGCTCACCCTTGTTGTTCTTCTCGTCGGCTTCCACCCAGGTCTTGTTGTCCACGAACCAATTCATGAGGAACTTCTGGTCGTTCAGTGCCTGATCTCCCTTGTAACCTTCAGCAAGACCGGCGGCACGGACGTAAATCTCTCCGAGTTCTCCAACCTTACACAGCTGGGTGCGATCTTCCCGATTCACAACGAGAAGCTGTACATTATTCATCCCCTTCCCAGCTGGTACGGTGTCTTTCAGCTTGTCCAAGTAGTTGGGATCCTTCGCCCGGCTCGGTATTTCAAAGTAGCTCACTGATCGCTGCGTTTCGGTTGTACCATACATATTGACTATATTGGCGTTGACAGCGAGTTCGCGCAGAGTCCTGCAATCTCTCGTCGTGAGAACATCGCCGACAAAGAAAGCCCTATCCAGAGATGGAAATTTCGCTTCTGCTCCACCGACGAGAATCTGGCCCATAGCAGGCGTCAGATGTGTGACCGTCGGCTTATGCTCACGCATCCATTCTGCAAGCTTCTCATGCTGAATGTCCTCCTTCGAAGGAACTAGCAATTGTGCTCCAAGGAACAGAGGGGTAAAGATATCTCGTTGGACGGGATCATGCGCAATACCCGACAAAAGAGTAAATCGACTCTCTGAATTGAGCTGGAACCTTTCTGCCATCCAGCTAATGTACTTCGTGAGACTGAAATGGCGACCTAGCACTCCTTTGGGCCTTCCTTCGCTGCCGGAAGTAAATGAGAGTGTAGGGGCGCTATCAGGGCCCAC
This sequence comes from Cairneyella variabilis, assembly GCA_001625345.1. Classification (NCBI taxonomy): domain Eukaryota; kingdom Fungi; phylum Ascomycota; class Leotiomycetes; order Helotiales; genus Cairneyella; species Cairneyella variabilis. Next base: position 15,465 of record AYLM01002882.1, read on the forward strand.
CTGTGAATCAGGCGGAGAAGAAGCCTTCGTTCTTACCTGGGCAAATATATCTTTACCATCAACTTTGCCTCCTGACAGGACGCCACTGTCACCAATGCGTAACGAAGGAACTTCAGCCTTCAGATTTAGCTCTTCATCAATATACTTTCGCACCATTGGGGCCAAAGGCCCTGCCTCATCCGTTGCCCTTGAAATGTTGACCAGCGCGCGGGGCTGAGCGACCTCAAGATAGATCTTCTGTCTCGCTGGTGGGTAGGCTGGATCGAGGATACTAAGTGTCGCTGAAGAGGCCTGGTAGAAAGAAGAAAGAGGGAAGTCAGCACATCAATTGGTGGGAAGAGAGGAATAGAAATTGTAAAGGGAAACGATACCAGTGTGCCCATCATACAGACAACCAAGTCCACTGAGCGATGTGCCCAAATCATAACAACATCTCCACTGGTAACTCCTGCGTCGTGGAGATAGTGCGCCAGAACATTGGATGCTTCATAGATCTGCTTGTATGTAAATGCTCTCTCGGGAGCTTCTGACGACTTCGTCTCTATCACACATATTCGGTCCGGATTTTGCCTTGCGACCTCGCTGAAATGCCACTGAATCGAACCAACATAACCGGACCAGTCAAGGTCGATAGTGGGATCTGGCAATTGTGCCATTCTGGGAACTTGAATTGGCAGAAATGTAGTTGGCAGCTCGATACATCTTTTGTCAAATTCTGATTGACGTGAGGCCGTAAATTTACCTCCGTAGATCGGCCAGGGCCTGCCTGCGCGGACACTAGGCCGAGCTGGGCTAGGGCTAGGGCTAGGGCTAGGGCTAGGGCTAGGGCTAGGGCTAGGGCTAGGGTTGATGTCGCTTATGCTCTTTACGTGTAGAGACTATCCGTGCCGTGTGTAGGACGGGAATACAAGGAACCATATCGACCCGCCATTTTAACTCGGATGTCTCTCTCCATTTTCGCCGGCAGGAATCATGCAAGAATCCGGCAAAGATGACCGAAGAGCAGAAGGGAGAGGAGAGGCGGCAGAGAAATGCCTCCTTAAGAGCTCCTCTATTTTACTAAAGGTATTTAATCTTTCTTAGGGTTCTACAACTTTTATAAATACTTTTATATAGGATTATGGAAAAGTAGTAAAACCCTTACTCTAGCTTAGAATCAACAATACCCGTGACTCGAGCGACTAGCCTGCTCCCCTAATGATTGGCCGACAGAGCTCTTGAACTATCCTGTCCACGCATTCAAGAGGCTGACCAGACGCAGCGATTTCATTGATCCGTGGCCTTGCCTGACCGCTCAGTGGCTAACACTCTTGTCTCGAGTCGTCCTGTCCATCAGATATTTGGCACATGCCAGTCACAAAAGCAAATCAGATCACGCGAAGAAGAAATGAAAAGAGTGGGCAGCATGCAAGTATCTCTCACTTCTCAGAAGTATCTGATTTCGATATATTTTGGTCCTTTTGGTGTTGTTGAAGAAGGAAAACGCCTTCCGCAGCCTCGCGTTGTTGACCCCTGATTGCCGTGCTCCACAATACGAGTACCGAGCTTGTAGGATTGCCGGCGAGGCTCTGAACTTTGAGCATTCCTCGAGCTTCAACATCGTCAGAGGAGCTCGCCATGGCTACCATGATGGACCAGAAGTCCATCCCGGCGGACCAGACCCGAAAATTGAGGGTCATTGGCGCCGGGTATAGCAGGACGGGAACAGTGTCATTTTCTCTGGCCTTGCAGACACTCCTGAAAGGGCCGGTATGCCATAGCGGGACAGCGAATCTGGTGAGGGAGGAAGGTGCGTATTTCCAACTTGGAAAAGCTTTACTAATGTCTGCCCAGAATTTATTCAGCGATGGATCGCGATCTCGAATGCAAAACCCGAAACGGACGAGGCTATGATACTCGACACTCTACGCTCCCTCCTTGCTGGCTATGTAGCAGTGACCGATGTCCCCGCAGCCCTTTTCAGCGCCGAATTGGCAGAGTTATACCCAGATGCGATCATAATAGTGACAACGAGAGACGCCGCGCGCTGGTGGGAAAGTTTTCAGGACATAGCGCAGACAATGGTCTTGCTGAGCACGTTGGATTTCATATTCAAGCCCATGAGGGTGCTGCGATGGTTTGGAACCTGGATCCAAGCCCTGACGCATAGGTGAGTGCTGGAGGTGCGAAAGGCAGGCACTGAAGTGCAGCTACTGACTCTGGGCCGGGCTAGACATGAACTTATTTACGGAGAAGGGAAGAAATATCCAATGAGCATCGGTGAGTCTTAATTCTCGGACTCCTCACATTTTTATACCTGCCTTTTTCTTCAATATATGTACCATCTTTCAAAGCACATGTGCAACCCCTCACACTCCTCGTCTAGACCACCTTGCGAATCATGAAGCATATCTACGTCGAAATATTCCAGCCGGGAGACTGCACTTCATCGATCTGAAAGACGGTTGGGAGCCGCTCTGCAAAATTTTGGATCTGCCGGTCCCTGATGTTCCATTTCCGCATGAGAACGACAAGGTTGCGGTTCAGAAATTCATAATGGGATTCGTGAGAGAAGGTCTGCTGCGGTGGGCAGGTATTCTAATGGCAGGATTTACAGTGATAAGTTTCGTTTTCTGGATATTGAAAGATACTTGGAAAAAAAGGCATCACTTGGATTGAATTGGGAGGAAGAGGCTGTAAGAGAAGGAGCAAGCGGCATGCCGTATACCTCAGAAAGGTTGATTGGATGCGGCGGAGACCAGTTTTGAGATACCACTTTTTAGATATATACCCATTTCAAACAAATCATACATAAAACTCACCAAATCTATGGAAATGAGCAATGGAGATCTGTGAGTTCTCGCCCCTTTCAGAAGACACGAGGCTTAGCGCCGATCAAGGAAGTGTTGCAATATGGCTGCCTAAGGCACTTAGGGCATCCACGTCTCAGTCTACGTT